>JASAMY010003007.1:0-30817 GCA_030248085.1 Paralinhomoeus sp. GSCO2_6 | reverse complement strand
GCCCCCGGGGCTAATTGATTGTTCCGTTCGAGCTCTAGGAGTAGGACGGTGTATAATTATAGAGGGGGCTAATTATAGGGGGGGGGGCTTATAAACTGGAAGTGTCGATGTGTGGGAAGCTTTGTGGGTGGAAAGGCGCGTGGAGGCGATTTTTAAGGGAAAAGGCGCTGTGCACACACGTTGGTACGCTCTAACATACTCTCACACAGTCTCACATGCAAATACATGTACATACCTACATACAATTGTACACATACGCCACCATGCATACACCCAGACATGGAAAATTATGCCTTTCAGACGATGGTCCATTTAGGGAGGGGGCGTAATTATAGGGGGCCTTATTAATTCAATGTGGTCTCGGGAGGGTGTATAATTATAGGTGTGCTAATTATAGGGGGGTATAGGGTTTACGGTAATAAACGGTTTGTAGGGTTTACGGTAATAAACGAACAAATTCACTAATATTGCTCCCCAGGGGAACTATTCTTTCAACCTCTTTCAACCTCTCTGTACCCGGAGGGGCACTATTGGAGGTGGGGGAGGGCTGTATACTTTCAACCTTGCGTACCCAGGGCACTAGAGGTGGGCTCTATTAGAGGGTTTACCGTATTCTATTACAATAAACTTGGTAAAGTTTTTACGATAAGAGTTTTTGTATTTCCATTAACGTTGTATATACATCTACGTTTTTGGCCTATTTATTTCAGCTTGATTAAAGATAAAGAGAAACGAGCCGAAGCCACCAAAAAGGCAGAGGAACAGAAAAAACTGCTCATTTCAATGCAAAACCGGTTTACCTTATCGAGCGAAGATAAAGAGAAAACAAAAAGGGCGTTGAAATTTGGTGAGTTTTATTTTTCAATTCCTACGGTACATTCTTGACTACTCTAAGCACAATTTTGCATTGAAATTTCCCTTATTTACACGATTCTGAACAAGTTATTATTTGCTTCAAAAGCATGGTTTGTCGTTTTTGGTTTGGTTCTCCAACAATATGCAAACATAAATACAAGTATTCACATATAAAAAAACGTGATCGAAATGCTGATAACATGCGTTTTAGCCGAATTGGAGTACGGTGCGCAGCTGAACTCTCTGCCTCTCCGGGAGGACACTGTCTTCTTGAAAAAGAAGCGAAATCTTCTCGAAACGAGACTCAAAGAGCTGCAGGAAGTGATTGTACTCTTTTCCTGACGCAAACCGCTAGGTGCGCGCGCGTGCTGTGTCCTGTTAGTCTGCGAAGTCCGCTAAGTAGCGATCACGGCGGCTAATTCGGTATCTCCTCTGCAAACTGGTGCAAGCACACGCGCCTTACGTTTTCCTCAATGCACTCTTGCATGGCAACCACGTATAGGTAGATTGTAATTCACGTTTCCCGTGCAACGCTTATCTGTAAACCACAGCGGAGGCGGATTTTATGACGCCGGCAGCAAGCAGCAGTAGCTTGCGCGATAAGCATGTTAGCTTCGACTGCAGCTTACTGCGCCCAGCAGACATTGGCCCAACCGCGCCCAATTCTTGCAGTGTCGCTCGCAACAAGAATTAGTGTTTATCACTTTAGGTCGTAAGAAAGTAAGTCGCAGCGACTCGCAAAAATGCAGCTGCTTTCGCTCAGCCTTGCCTCCTGTGTGGTAGCTTTCGTCGCTGCTGGTGAGCTTTTGAATTGCTAGGAGTTTACTGTAATAACACGCATATCTAAGAAAGTCAGCAAAATTCCGCATCATTTTGTGAGGCTGTATGATGGTGCCTTCCAACAGAATTGAATCCGCGCGTAGATAGGAGATTATTACCGAAAATCCTCCAATAGTGCCCCTGGGGCACTATACTTTCAACCCCTCTCTTCAACCGACGGCACTATTGGAGGCGCATAGCCTTTCACACCTATAGGTGGTAAACACTAACAGTTCAAAGTAGCTAAACTGTCATACTTATGGTTGTACATAGCTGTGGCCGTGGGTACAACGCACCACAAAACGCAATCACGGCTTTATTTGTGTCTCGGTATAACCCAAAATTGTATGGTACTTTTTGCCCCTACCCTGGGGCACTGCTGGAGGATTCACAGTAAAAACAATAAAATACAACACGCGCGATGCCAATTGGTCCACAGATTTGTCCAAGTGTCCCACGAAGGGGACAAATCCCAGCAGCTGGTCGCACGTTTCCATCCCGAAGGAAGATGTCAAGTTCGCCTCGAATCTTCCGTCTGGCGCTGGCGGCACCATTTGCTACCAACAAGTCGGCAAGAAACTGCAGGTCGAATAACGAAACAGACGTATGCAGGTCGAATAATGTAGGTACGCACGCACGCCCGCCCGCCCGCCCGTACGCACGCACGCACGCACGCACGCACGCACGCACGCACGCACGCACGCACGCACGCACGCACGCACGCACGCACGCACGCACGCACGCACGCACGCACGCACGCACGCACGCACGCACGCACGCACGCACGCACGCACGCACGCACGCACGCACGCACGCACGCACGCACGCACGCACGCACGCACGCACGCACGCACGCACGCACGCACGCACGCACGCACGCACGCACGCACGCACGTACGTACTCACGCCCGCACGCACGCACGCACGCACGCACGCACGAACGCAAGCATGCACGCACGCACGCACGCACGCGAGCACTCAGGCACGCGAGCACGAACGCACCGGCACACACGCACGCACGCACCGGCACGCACGCGTGCGGTTTAGATTACTTTTTACACGAAGCCATCCCGCTGCCAGCTCGGCAAGAAAAGTGCGGTAACTGTACTAGCAGATGTGCTGCGTCGCATTTTACAAAACTTGAATTTTTGATTAGAACTCCATCAGATTACGATGCCAACCTTTGAGAAGAGAGCTGTCGAGCAAAACGCCGCTGCGGGTGGTCTAAAAACTTGCGCTTCCAGAGATGTCTTTCAAAGTAAGTCAAAGGCTTGAGGTTTCGCTTTCTTGAGACGCACGTAATACGTTATGCTAAGCAGATTCATTTGCATTATTGTGGCATCTAAATGCCATCTATATATTTCTCATTTCGACATTCCTCTCTACAAAAAGTCGTGGTGTCAAAATTCACTCTCGATTGTTGTTTTTTTCAGTTTCAGTTTCAGACTCAAATCGTATTCAACTCCAAACCGGTTTCAGTGCTGAACGCCGCTGCCTGCGCCGACCCGTCCGTCCGTCTGCTGGGCGCGATCGTCGCGAGTGCCTCCACCGACCTGCGCGACTTCGTGCGGCGGTTCAAGGTCGCCTCGGCAAACCGGTTTGCCTTCGCCGCCGCCGAGCACGACGCGTTCAACGCCGGCTTGGAGCTGGACAACTGGTACACGGACGACAGCCTCTGCGCGCTCACGCAGCTCCAGAGACCGGTGGGTCCATCGCGGACGCAAGACATTGAAAGCGCACTCGTAATCGTAGCAAAATTTAGAAGCCTTTGTGTTTCACCGCAAACAGAAAGCACAACTTCATCTTGGTACCCCAACCCACAGCACAAGGCCGTAAGCAAACAATGAAGATCGGACGGGTTATTATCGCGACGGGTCCCCTACAGCGCGAGGGAAGTTGGGCCGCTGCACACCTGACGAATATGCATTGCAGTTGCGGGCCCCAGGAGGAGTCCCACTCAGTCAGAAGCAACGAGAACGTTTATCCCTTGCACAAAAGGAAACAGAATCTCAGTGACCTTGGTGGGAGTTGGACCCCCGACCACGAGTGCGCTGAAACCACTGAGCTACTGGTTCTGCAACAGCATGCTAGTCTGTGTGAGAGATCTGGCTCTGCCCGCCAGAGGCTACAGAACGTACGCATGGATACATCAGACTGGGAAAGTGGCAGTTCGCATTCGTGTTAGAGGACATGAGTGCCATTCTTCCTAGAGAGCTCTTGACTGCGGGAACTGTGACAATTTCAAAACCGTTTCAGGACCGCACGAGCATGGTCCTAATCGCCGCCGTGCGCGGCACCACGCCAAAACGTCCGTCGGAAACCGCGGTTCAAGACGACTTCGAGCCGGTTTTGTCGAGAACGAAGCGCGCGGTTCGATTTGTAAATTGTAATTCCAATGGGGTTTTCGACATTTTCCACTAAATTCTTTTTTTTTTTATTTTCAGGCAGACCCCATGATCGCCGACTTGACCTTCAACAAGGTCGACTCGATGCACTTCATCGGCGAGTTCAATTACGGCGAGAATTTCGAAGTCAAATTTCACGACAAGGCGCAGAAGAGTTACGAAATTCTGATCAAACCGGATCTGGAGTGCGACGACGTCTACCCAGTCTCGAAAAAAGCGGACGGTACGATGCATCAACTTTGATTAATACGATAAAAAAAAACTATTCTACTATTCAGAACCCGCAAATACTGGCCGTTTTACGGTCGACAGCGCGGCGATTGACGACATGCTGAGCGGCGTCGATGCCCAAGACAATCGCGAGAGTTCCGAACAGTGCTTCTTTGGTGAGGCGGAGTTGTGCTTGCGCGACTTGCGATGTTGGGTAGACTGTGAAAAGGACGCGGGTTCGGAATGATCCGATGCTGTTCCATCTGTAGGTGGGAACCCATCAAGGATCATCCATCAAGAATCGAACTCAGGCAGAACCGTGCGCGCAAGAGGCCGATTCTCTACCACTACGCCATACGCTGCCCATGAATGCTCCGCGCATGCACAATGCTTGCCTAGACTGCCGAATCAGCGAAGCCGCGCCAAACAGATTTCTTTCCACGCATTTTCTATAGGAATGTGCGAATTGCTCCAGTTACCTAAAAATTTGAATTTTTGTTTCTAGACAGCGCGCGTCTCCTCTGCGACGACTCCGGCCTGCAAGCGTTCATTCGGCACGTGATCAGTCACCACAGTCACCAGGCCAACTTTCCCACGCTCATGGGCCACCACCTCATGAAGGCGTTCCACCGAAGGAGCAAGTTCGACCACTACCTCATCAGCGTCGCTCAGCTCAACGAAAATTCCACCTTTTCGACGAAAAATCTGCTAGCCGACCCCAACACCTGCGTTCTGTTCCACAAGTATCAATACAAGACGGCGGCCGACGGCGACAAGGTCGAAAAGGCGCTGGTGATAACCGCGTACAAGCTCCAGAAATAGGATACTGTGGCGCGGATATTCAAGAAATTAAACAATACCCAAGCATATGTAGGTGGTAGACTGAGGTTGGCGGACGAAGCGCTACTGCTCGTTTGATGCCAGTTTGAGCAGCGGATACGGTAAATCGGACTGTTTGACGGATAAACATCACCACATACGGGCAAGCAAGCTGCAGTCTGTTTGTCTGCGCGTGCGTGCGTGCGTGCGTGCACCATAGCGTCTGTTTGTCTGTCACTCGCAAACCAAAACACTTTATTTACGCATGGCCAGGCTACAGTACAAAACCCGCGCAAATGGAAAATATGTACGCAACACAATGCACAGATAAGCAAATATAAACAAAGAAGCACATAGCAAAACGAAGCGTTCAATTTTCATTCATGGCTACTGGGGCAGAATGGCAAGAAACTCCAAATGGTATAACAGTAATAAATAGGTCTGGGTATCGATTTCTTACCTGCAACATTCCTGGAACATATCATCAATCATCACATCCAGCGAAGAATTACGCGACAACCATCCACAAATAAAACGAAGCCTGCTGACACAACGACTAAACGAAAATACGCAAACGAACGCAATATTTGAAGTAGACCTACCTTTCGAATGAGGTGTGTGACGAAGCATACTCAAAACAGTTACCGTAAACCTTAAAATTAGCCAAGGGCTTATTGTTCCATCGGAACCGTACATAGGATGGGGGGGGGGGCTCTTTTCGGCAAAATCGGCCTTTAGACTGTTGCTTATTTAGGGAAGGTGGGGCTATTTAACTCGAAGCCTCCAGAGAGCGGGGCTAATTATTGGGGTGGCTAATTATACGGCTTTCGGAATATAGATTACTTACCTATGCACGGTATGCAGTACAAAAAAATTCAAAGAGGCGGATGCCGCCTTTTCCGAACATGAATTTGCATTGATAACCCGTGAATATCCCCCCCCCTCAAAACTGGATTACACAGTTGTTGATATTACAGTACGCCACTAAATTAAATAATTAATTAGGTTAATCAACTCGTCGTCAACACTCGTGACAGCACTTGTTCGCCTTCATCATCTCCAGATCATAGAGGATGCTGTAGACGGGTTCGATCGCCTCGTTACTCTGACACAGAAACCTGCAAGAATTTCACTCATTTTACTGTGAACGATCGAAAATTCAGAATCCAAAAGAAATTCAGATTTAGTGCAAAACTTTTGACTTACACAGCCAGACAATGTGTGACTCTATAGTAAATTAATATCGGAGTTCAACCTAAAAAAATGCCAAGGTGGCAAACCTTTCCATAATCTCCCCGTTGAGCACTCTCAAATCGGCCAATCGAAACAAAATATGGCCAAAGGTTTCCTCAACCGTTTGCCGGTCTGGAGAAATACTTTCCAAGTATCTACAAGAATGCTCAATTAAAAAAAAACAATCTAGCAAAAACAAACACTGAATTACGCATACCGTAATCGGCGCAAAACAAAAGCAAGTACGGTAGCAAGTGTCTGTGGCATACAATTCTGAGGCGCTTGTTCATTGCGCGTTCGTGTTGACGACATGCCTTCGAAATTTAGTACATACCGTAAATTTTCCAATACTGCTCCGGGGCACACTGTACGTTCATCCTTTCCAGACCATAATGTTGGAGGGTTTACGGTACGTTTACTGTGCAGTGTGCACACTTGGGATGTGACAGTTACCGTATACCTCTGCAATAGATCCGTGTACTCTAATTGGGTGTCGTAGACGTAGCAGAAATCCTCCAGATGGGGACTGCGGTGGTTGAACATGGCGATCGCCTTGACGATCTCAATCGTCACGCGGTTCTGCACGATCGCCGGGTCCCAGGACTTGTTGAAACTGGAATCGATCGCGCCAGTTGTGAACCGTTCATTGCGAACTCAAACAATCACTATTAGGGTGCTTAGGGTACAACAAAGTTGAGTAACACACACACACACACACACACACACACACACACACACACACACACACACACACACACACACACACACACACACACACACACACACACACACACACACACACACACACACACACACACACACACACACACACACACACACACACACACACACGCACACGCACACACACACACGCACACGCACACGCACACACACCCCGGCACTCACTCAATGATCATTTCCCCGGCGTTGTTGATCATTTTCCTGAGCGTGTCTTCGGTGACGACGGGCCCGCCAAAGATCCGGGGGGTACGCATGCAGGCCTTGCTGGCGTCGTAGCCGTGAGACGCCTCCAGGATGGCCACGTCCAAGTAACCGCCTGTTGAGGGACTCCATTGTGCCCGTGCTTGCGAGTGTGCGTGCGTGCGTGCGTGCGTGCGTGTGTGCGTGTTTGCGTGCGTGCGTGCGTGCGTGCGTGCCAGTGCGTGCGTGCGTACGTGCGTGCGTGCGTGCGCGCGCGCGTGCCGGTGCGTGCGTGCCTGCGTGCGTGCCAGTGCGTGCGTGCGTGCGTGCGTGCGTGCGTGCGTGCGTGCCAGTGCGTGCGTGCGTGCGTGCGTGCGTGCGTGCGTGCGTGCGTGAATGCGTGCCGGTGCGTGCGTGCGTGCGTGCGTGCGTGCGTGCGTGCGTGCGTGCGTGCGTGCCGGTGCGTGCGTGCGTGCGTGCGTGCGTGCGTGCGTGCCGGTGCGTGCCGGTGCGTGCGTGCGTGCGTGCGTGCGTGCGTGCGTGCGTGCGTGCGTGCCGGTGCGCGCGTGCGTGCCCCACCTCTGAGCAGCGTCTTCTTGTCCTCTTTCGAGGTCAGCCGCTTGAACTTCTCAATCTTCTGACACATCTGACTGAGTCGCTGGACGACGAGCGCGCTCGTCAGCGCCGCGTGACCCTTGTGGTTGCGCGGGTCCAGATACGCCTGTTTCACCTCCTCGCTAGAGATGGGCGGGTTCAGAATCTGAGCGGATCATTAGAGATGATTATCGGTGCGCGCTGGACGTAAAGGAATGCGCACCAATCTAGCGTCTAGTAACTCCTTAATCGCCGCTTTATCCTCGCCCGACAGTGCATCTGGGATCAGCACCGGCTTTTCTTGGGCCTCGGGACTGTGGGGCGATGAGCTCATGTGCGGTTTTATTTTACTTGTTTGCGTTTGTTCACCCTGAAACAGATTTTGTATCAGAGCGCGTGAGCGGAGCAGCAAACGCGCAAAAACGCGAACAAGAGCACGCACGCACGCACGCACGCACGCACGCACGCACGCACGCACGCACGCACGCACGCACGCACGCACGCACGCACGCACGCACGCACGCACGCACGCACGCACGCACGCACGCAACGGCACGCACGCACGCACGCACGCACGCACGCACGCACGCACGCAACGGCACGCACGCACGCACGCACGCACGCACGCACGCACGCGCGCACGCGCGCACGAGCGCACGCTCCCACGCATGCACGCGCGCACGCACGCACGCACGCAGTCTGGAAGACACGTAAAGTCATGTACGCAGTGCAACTTCTACGCAGCTCCGTAAAACCTGATGGCACGTCGATAATAAAACGCACCGCGCGACGACGGCGCATTAGAAGCGCCATGGAAACGCTTGCACGCACACACGGACAGGGACGAGTGGACTAGCGCGCCCGAACGCACGGACTCGCGCTCGGGCGAAGTCCCGTGGTTCGGTGCGAGGCGGAAGAAACCACTAACGAACTTCGGTCTAATTGAATGGTCATGACACGTGCCGTAGGTAGGACACTGTTTTCTAGTTGACTAAACTTGGCGTAGGTGGGCATTGCGCAATCCTTCGCAATCAAAAGCGCGTTGGCAACGCTTCCTGCCCAACACAATACTGCAAAACGAAAACAACGCAAACACAAAAGTTCGTACTTTTCTGAAAAAGCCTTGTTGTTTGCGGCGCCTCGTCTCAAACATTTTCGCACTGAAGTTCAGGTACATTCAGGCGTTTTAGGCAAAGCATGCCAACGCAGTACGTGACGGATCAATACATACAGCGCCGTGGTGTGTTGTTCCGTCGAGTGCGAGAGTGTGGGCGGGTGGGATTGGCGCGGACGCACGCGCGTACCGGCACACGCACGCACAGCCGCTCTGGCGTCGTATAGCAATGCGTTGGCGCGTCTTTAGAACGCGACGTGAAGTAATTTTGAATTTCTGAGCGGAATTTTCTTGCGGAAATGAGAGATGAACACGTCCTGGACGCTTTGCATAGGATTTTCGACGACTGCGAGCTCTGCTTTGGCGAAGGAAATTCGGAGAATTCTGTCGTAATTATTTTGATTTAATTTGTTAAATTGTATGCGACAAATTCGTTCGATTCCAGGAAGACAAGGCGCCAGTTTTGCGAGAAAAATTGATTTTATGGAGGAAATATTTGCCGCGCGTTCAACCGGTCCATCTGCTGTTTATTTCGAGCTTGAGAATCGAACTGTGGCTGCAAAAGCTTGATGCAATTTTGGAAAATTCGGTATTTTACGTTCTCTACTTTTATGTTTAATATCCATTGTTATAAATGCTGTATTTCAGCCGAGGTGCTCAACGGCCGATAACACGAAAATTTTGGAAAATCGTTTCGAGGACCGTGGAAATTTGAATTTTGGAGAAAACGTTAAGAATTCTGAGAATGGAAATTTTGCGGCTTTAAGAGAAAATTTCAGCCATCAAACCACCCCGGATTCCGGAGTATTTGATCTCGTGGAGAGTTCGGGTATGTCTACAGTTTTCTGGGCTATTGTTTTGGGTAACTAATTAATGCGTGCACCCGTTTTGCTGAACGCGTCCACCCCGATTACTGAATGAGTGCACCCCGATTTATGAACGCGTGCACCCCGATTTATTAATGAGTGCACCCTTCAGATTTATGAATGGGTGCACCCAAAATCTATGAATGCGTGCACCCAGGTTTGTTTCGCACTCTATATACATCGTGTATTATTTATGTCACGCACGCGTCACGCAGGCACTGAGCGTCCAAGAATCGCGGGCGCCGCTGATGTAGGTGGCGTCGTCGTAGTCGGCGAATAGGTCGAAGCCGCGTTGCCGCCATTTCTGCAGCGCCAACGTTGCAGCGGCCGTGAACGAGGCGCCGTTCGGCGCCATGTGCAGCTCCTGGATGTCGGAAACCCACTCTGCCCGAGGGCAGAGGCCCTTGAAAGGTGGTAGTTGATACTCTCATCACGCTGAGCTGTTTTGGTAGAGAGCAGCAGGCATCCCAGAGAACGAAAGAGTCCGTCGTCCACTGTCAAACGACACCCAGCAGACCATTCAGGACGACACCATCATGATGCCCAGACCAGTGGTTCCATCGCGACGGCAGTGAAGCGCTTGTGCGAGTCCAAGGTTCCCAGGACGACAGCAGGGTACTGTACCTCTGCTTCGACGCTTTGTATGTAGCGTCGACAGCGAGAAAGCCTGTCGACGCGAGATGGAGGAGAAGACGACGGGTGGAGAGCAGAACGAAAGGCCGCTGTGGAGAGGCGTCGTCGTCGATCAGCAGTACTCTAGCGGAGCACCACTCAAAGAACTCGGCTTTTACGGCGTCTACGCCATCAGTAGACGAGTCTGCGAGGCGCTGGATGAACGCCCATGATGCCGGCATTGGGCAGTCAAATCCGGAAGAGCAAGATGAATGCTGGATGGCGACAAGAGATGGGATGGATGGAAGGAAGGCAGGTATTTAAACAAATTGAAACAAAAAAAGGAAGGCCCGCTGCGATTCCAGCATTGCCATAGATAGTATAGATGACTTGTTGAATGATAAGATTGGTGCTCAGTAGTCGCGTTTGACTGCGCCACTGCGTTTTGACGATTGGCTGCGACCCAATACAACCCGGATCAAGTCGACGACAGATCACATTCTAACCAAGTAGAGTACCATCCCATGCAATGCCGACTTGGGTGCACGCATTCATAAATCTGAAGGGTGCACTCATTAATAAATCGGGGTGCACGCGTTCATAAATCGGGGTGCACTCATTCAGTAATCGGGGTGCACGCTTTCAGTAAAACGGGTGCACGCAATAATATTCCATTGTTTTGTTTTTTTTTTTCTCCCTATTTTGTAATGAACGTTGTTTTGGGGGTTGGGTTTCCCTCATCATTGTCGCCCCCCCCCCCCCCAAGAAAATCTCCATTTGCTTGTTTGCTTGGGTACATTTTTGTTTCTCATTTTTCCACTTTTAGTTGACACCTGATTATGCGAAGATAGAATTGTGGAAATTTGTGAAAGTGTACATTAATTGAATTCCTTTCTTCTTTCTCTGCCTTAAATGATTAAATCAATTATTTTCAGAGCGCGCTGAGGACTCAGCCAGCGACAGGGCGAAATTCAGAAAAAGATTTGCGAAAAGGAGCTTGAAAAACGAAAATTTGGATTTTAAGAAATCTGAGTGTATTTCTAGCCCAAAATCGCACAACAATATTCCCTTTGGCCGCAGGGTATTGATTGCGTCTCTTCCTATGGTGGTGCGTGCATTTTCTTAATTACGATTAACTTTGGTGGATTTATGTTATTTGTGTGTCGTTGGTCGAACCGTAAAACTGTTTCTAGCACCACCCCCCCCCCCCGAACCCATCGGGTAATTTTAGCCTCTTGATGATGGTACTTTCTTTCATTAAGAGCGCATGCATTTCAACCAGTGAACATCTATGTAATTAGCTTCGTTCTCCTTGCGTTGACTAGCGCCTAACAAAAGTGAACGAATAGCGTATTTTTTCTGATTGACAAGAAATAACCAGCATGACCGTCGGAATTTTTTAAAAATTAAAATTGTACATAATACTGTTGTTGTATTTTACATAATACGCACCCACGCGCACACGCACGCACGCACGCATTGAAGCTTGTTTACCGCTTTCTTTAGCTTTTCTTGTGCTTCCTTTGGATGGTTCTACTTCAGTTGACCTCGACCGAATCCTTGTGCTACTATCGCTGTTGGGCGTGATTTATGAATGATCAATAATTCTTCTTCCCTTGTGATGAATCAGCACTTGCCTCGTCTGTTGCACGTGTGCGTCCGACCTCCAGAGCATAAGGGTAGCCAGCGCGTACGTCTGTCTCGCCCCATGTCGTCGTTATGTTTCGAATCCCTATGACCGTTGTGTTGCTATGAAATGTTTGTTCAAAAAGTGACGTGAGAAGTCGGCTCGCTCCAAAACGTAAATTGTGTGACGAGAAAAAATCGGCTGTTGAGGTCAAAATAGTACAAGTGCAAAAAGAGTGAATTAGCACCGAGTGGTTTCGATCCACCGACCTCTGGGTTATGGGCCCAGCACGCTTCCGCTGCGCCACGGTGCTGCGCCACAAAGAATTCCACAGTCCCTTTTAACTAAACGGGCCCGAGTGCTACCCGGACGGAACTTCGGCCAACGGGTCGGATTAAAAAAAGTTTGATGGATTCGGTTTGGGTAACGGGTACAGTGAAAAAAAGCAAAGTTTCCGGTCGGATCGACATTTCTGATTGCATTTTAACGGGTTGATACGGAACCTTTGGCGTGCGTGGCGTGTTTCGTATGTACTTGTCAGGTTCGCCGCGTCTCTAAAGTCTCAACATAATGCAACGCACTACAATTGACACACTGCAGTGGATTGGTTGCATCTCCCAGGTCCGTTCAATTGTCGTCCAAAGCAATCGGGAGTGCTTGTGATCGATCCGCCGCGAACAACTGACTCTCACATCCGTATCAAGCGGCGTGATCAATAGCCAGCGCGCAAAGGGCGCGAGCGCTGCGGTATAAAAAGGCTAATGCAGCCGCCACGAAGGTATGTGTTTGGGTTTGGTAACGTACCGATGAGAGAGAAAAGGTTCAATAGATTCTCGCTCGAACAACGGAATTGAAGAAAGTTTATTCCAAATCCAAAGACCACCCCCACGCCTGGTATCCGTTTATGGCCTTGTTAGAATTTGCCATTGTTTAGGCTCATTTATGCGCCATTAGCTGTCAGCAACAATGTTGCAGCACTTTATTTAGATGATTCGTTTAAAAGGCACTCTGGGAGATTTACGGTATTCGATTGTGATTGGTTTCGGTTCGGATTGAACGGTTCGGATTCAAATTCGGCTTGCTTGTTGTCAATTGTTGATCGGTTTGAGTCTTCTATTCATTGGATTTGGTCGGGTGGTTTCTTCAAACAAGTTTCGTTCGATTTGATCGGTTTCGTTTCCGTGCACTTCTCAAGAGCCCGTTCAGACAGATGCACCTATGGTCTGCATAACGTTGTGTGCCCGTACTTGAACCACACTGCGACTGTCTACGCTTTCTGATGCCAATTTGGACTTTGGTGCCGCTGTATAGTTGGTTCGAGTTTTGGGTGGCGTGTTTTGCTGACTGAGAGTGTTGCGTCGCCCGACTAGGGAATCGGGCAAAGATAACGAACAATGCATGCTGGAGTGATGGGGGGGGGGAGTTGATGGGTGTGGTGTCGTTGACGGCCCACCAATCCCATCCGCCACCTTCCACTCAGTCGTAGTGTCGTGATTGGTAGCGCTGTTTGGCAGAAGGACGTTTGGAAACAGGCTGTGCGCGCCTGGTGCGTTCCGGCGTGCGTTTGTGCGTGCGTGCGTGTTGGCGTGCGTGCGTGCGTGCGTGCATGCGTGCGTGTTGGCGTGCGTGCGTGCGTGTTGGCGTGCGTGCGTGCGTGCGTGCGTGCGTGCGTGCGTGTGGACGGGCGGGCGGGTTTGGGCGCGCGCTGTGCAACCAAAATGTATAATTTCAGGACAACAATGCTGACGTTTCTTTCAAAGCTGCACGTCCTTTCTCCCGTTGCCGAGTGGGATCCAAAGCTGGCACTGGATTTTACGACTGATTTTATTCCGTTTTCAATAGTGTCGTCGCTAATTTACATATTGGGCGTGGTGTGGCTGGGTCAAAATGCGATGCGACACCGACAACCCGTGAACTGCGACCGACTTCTGGTGGTTTGGAATGGAGCTTTGGCGCTGTTCAGTACGATTGGCTTTTTCAAGCTCTATGGCGACATGAGCTCCGCTTTGGACAATTTGGGATTCATTGGTGCGAGACGCACGCACGCACGCACGCACGCACGCACGCACTAACGCTTTAGGGTCGATGTGCCAGAACCGGACCTACTACACGGACTCGGTCTACGGTTACTGGGTGCTGCTCTTTGCCGTTTCGAAGTTTTTCGAATTGGGCGACACCGCGTTCCTGGTGGCCAGGAAAAGACCCGTGATCTTCCTCCACTGGTGCAGATAAAACAAAAACTATTCTAATTAAAAAATTCAAAAACTTCAGGTATCACCACGCACTGACGTTCGTCATCACCGTGATCACACACACGTATCAACAGGCGATGGTCAGATGGTTCATTCTGATGAACTTTGGCGTCCACTCCATTATGTACACGTGAGTAGCTGGTTTTCAATTTAATTAATTTAATTAATTAATTAATATTTTATTTTGTTTTTCGGCCGAAAGAGTGTGTACTGTACCATCGAAATCGAAAAGCGAGCGGGTAGGACTG
The DNA here is from genome assembly GCA_030248085.1 of Paralinhomoeus sp. GSCO2_6. NCBI lineage: Eukaryota > Metazoa > Nematoda > Chromadorea > Monhysterida > Linhomoeidae > Paralinhomoeus > Paralinhomoeus sp. GSCO2_6. The sequence continues at coordinate 16,242 of JASAMY010003007.1, read as the reverse complement.
ACTGACCGGGGGGGGAGGTAATTAGACGAGTTACAGTAGCTCAACATCAAACTATTTCACACCCATGATAGTCTCATAGGTACCTGGGCAAGTTCGTTCGAATAAAAGTAGCCCTCTCTTTTCTAAATGAGCCAGCGTCTACAGACTACAGTCAGGGTCAATTCTTTTCAGTTTAGGTGCATGCGCGTATACCTACCGTAAATCCTCCAATAGTGCTCCCCTCCAATAGTGCCCCCCCCCGGGTAAGAAGAGGTTGAAAGAAGTGTGCCCCAGGGTTTACGGTATATGTGTTTGTAGCGCTTGTTCGTGTGCGTGAGTCTGTTAAAGTGTAACTCTTAGTGGTACCGCATGCGGCGAGTTTAGTTACAATGTGCTTCGACTTCAAATTTCAATTTCAATTTCAGATACTTCTGCGTGCGCGCCCTGAAGATTAGCACGCCCAAAGTGCTCTCTCAGACCATAACGAGTCTGCAAATTCTGCAGTTCGTAGTCGCAATCGTAAATCTCGCCGTCTTAGTGGGTTTGAAATTGACGAGTAGCGGGGTGACGTGCAACGCAGACTGGGGAATTCTGCTGGCTTGGTGCGCCACCTATCTCAGCTACCTCTATCTGTTCAGCAAGTTCTTCTACAGTAGTTACATGACACCCAAGAGCAAAAGTGTCAAGCGAGAGTGACAAGAATATTTGAGGATTAAAATTTCGGTACAATTAGCTGCAAATTTGCCTAGGTACATCATAGGTGGAAATGGCGGAGCCGTGTTTTCGGGTGTTTGTGCAAACAGAATGAAAAAGAATTGCGATACAGCGATTGAGGGAAGCAACAACTTGCTTAAAAATACAACAGCCCTTGCTTAACTTGCTTAAACACAACACAACAGGTCAGACCACAATATGACTTGGTAAGATACAATCTGCATATGGTAATTTAAATTTTTTCGACAGAGTGAATGGATCACAAATGAAAACAGATAAATATCACCCATAAAGCCATTTCTTTGGAAGATACAATCAGATAGATGGTTCTAGACCAGTTCTGCACTGCCACTTGACTTCAAGATTTGTATTAGTCTTTGCTTGAGCGCTTTTCCTCAGCTGATTTCTTATGCTTTTTGTGTTTCTTCCTTATGTGCCTCTTTAGCTCCTCGGAATTGGAAAAGAACTGATTGCATTCTGCACAGTGAGAGTCAAGCGCTGATTGGCCAATTTCAAACGTGGTGTCCTTTGCCGACTGGTCATTGGGAAATTCGGCAGATGCTGATTGGCCGGATTTAAATTGCGCTGATTGGTCAGTGGAGGAAATTGAGCCAAAGGTTCCATAGTGACTATGGGAGCGAGGAAGACCCACCGCTTGTACTGGCAGAGTGGACAGCCTTTCTGTTTGGCTGTTTGTTGAGAACAGCGATGAGATATGAGAGCGAGTGGAGTGGGTTAGAAATTGGCCGAGAAATAGGCCTTCTAAACTGACACACAAACAACCAATTAGACATGCATGGTGCAACGGCCGCACATGCTGATAGTTGGACGAAGACATTGCTGGTTGCTTCCCACTCCACTCCCCTTTCTGAATTTCCCAATTTCCTCAGCGGGCATTCCTTTGTCCGTAGCCGCTTGCTTGTAGCTTTCATTTGTCACTGTCGCGTATTCTCTCTGTTGACTGTTGCCCTGTCGCCACATTGATGTGGCCAAATTCCAGACTTGCTGGGTCATCGCGTTGCCTTCTAGAATGTTCCTAAAAGCGGAAGAGCCGTTTTACACGCACGCACGTACGTGATCTATGGAGCGCACGCACGCACACGACGTAAAGGCTAGCGGACGACGCTCCATGAATGAATGCCCCCGGCTTCAATTAGGCGCGCGTGGCGGACGGACGCACACACGAACACAGCGGAACGCACGCATTCGGCCGAACCGGCAGACCGACGCACGGACGCACGCACGCACGCGCTGGAAGTCGAGGGGCCTAGCGCGCAGGCGATGGAGAAAAAGCTCAAAGCTTGGCTAGAAGCACTTCCCCCGCATCCGCAGCTAGCTAACGCCCAACATGCTGACGCAAATGAGAGCTTTTCCAAGCTAGAGAATAGGCGTGGCAGTACGATCTACGTACAAAGCACGTCACAAACCCGACGCAGTGCAAATGAGGTTTCAATTTTAAAAACGCCCAATGTACGCTATGCAAATCTAGGAGAGGTACACTACTTCCTCGATTGCTGTAAAGAATAGTTGACAAATTTCGCACGCACTTCTTCCAATACGAGTTTTGTTCTTCTAAATTCTTCTAAATAATTTCTAAATAACTAACAATAACTTTGTAGAAACAATGCCATGGTCTAACAAGTGGTAAACAAAAGCAACAAATCCGCGATAAAATATTGTCAGAAAATATTCCGCGTCCAAGCATGCTTTACAGGCTCATACCAGTCACAGCGGAACACTATGTAGCCTACAGTGCTTTTGTATAGCAGCTATATGATTGCGGCGCACCACAAAAAGGATCGCACAGCACACAGGGATGCAAATTCATTCAGAGAGCGAGGAAGCGACCTAAAGCCGGTCGTTCAGCTAGTAATGGCTCTTCCCCACCCACACACGAACGGACAATCGCATGCGTGGCAGCGCACGCACAAACGCGCCGACGTACATACGGACGGGAACGCACGGACTATAGCAACACGGCGTGGTGGTGTGTGCGTGGAAATTCGAGCAGCCTACGGCCTATAATAGACGCTTCGATGCTGATTTCGTTCGGCGGTTTCATGCTTTTCGCTCGCAAATTCTACACTCAAAAAAACCTTTCGCTAGCAACACAACAAAATCGACAATATCTCAATTAAAATTCCTGGTTTTTCTGGCGTGGCTTGGTGTTGTTCTCTTGCCGGAGGGCGTTCTTACGTTGCTTCTTGTAAATCTAAAGCATTGTTTGATTTGACAACGCTTTTGACTAGCGCACGCACGCGCGCACGCGGCGTAAATACACAGGCACTCTGGAATGTGTTCAAACATCGATATTTTGGTGTTGAATGGTCACAAAGTACCGAAAGGACAAGACACCACCACACAACTGTCACTTTTATCATTTTAGACAGGTCGCAAATTCTCGGCGTGGGGGAAGTGGGGGGTTGACTTTCGACTGGGGGGGGGGGGGGTGTGACCAGCACGCACCAACGTAGTCAGCGACGCACGCACGCACACAAAACACACACGAACAGAGTTGGTCATCCAACCATACATGTAACTGGGGGGGGGGCTGGGGGGGGGGGGGGGGGTTGCCCGCCCCCCAGCCAGAATTTTACCCCTACCCAGCCCCCCCAGACCCCCCCCCCCCCCAGAATTTTCCTGAAGTTTTCCAACTTGCTAACAATTGTACAAAGTAGTGTACTTTTTGCCTTTCTCAGTGTATTTTGGCCTTAAAACAGCTAAATAACGCTATTTATAGCCTATTTTTAGGCATTTTTGACCTATTTTTGACTGAAAAGTGCCTATTTAGACACTATTTTGGAACATTTTTTTCCCTTCTGGGACCCCCTCCCTCTTCAAATCTGAGTACCCCCCCCCCCCCGCCCCCCCCCCCAGAAGTCTCTCAGACCCCCCCCCCACTTCAAAAACCCGGTTACATGTATGCATCCAACCCACCTTGACCAAACTGGGTCTGAACTTGCGCCACCTCGTCTGCAGCTCCTTCTCCCCAAGCACGCATTTGAATCGGTCAACCACGCGTTGCAACCGCTTGTCCGATGGCCCGTAAAAGAATGCCGATTTCTTCTTGGTTTGAACCGGTCTGTCTTGTTCATTTTGCCCCGCATTTGTTTGTCTGTTTGTCGGCTCGGTTTCGACTTTTGGCGCCGTATCCGCATCGTCACTCTCGGATTCCGACGTCTGGGCGTCACTCTTTGGGCGTTTGACTTTTGGGAGTAACATCTGTCTTTGCCAGGCCTGGAAACGCGTATTAGCGTGCGTGCCACGCATACATTCCATTTAAACCTAGATAGAGGCGTTTGACCAACCCTAGAACCATACCTGTAACCGGGAATTGGACCTGGGGGGGAGGGTTCGGGCACTTTCTGGGGGGGGGGGGGTGGGGGGGGGGGGGGTGGGTGGAAAATCTGGAGGAGGGGGGGTCTGGGAAGGAAAAAAATAGGCACTTTTTGGTTGATTTTTAGTCAAAAATACACTGTAAAAACCCTAAAATAGGCACTTTTTAGTCAAAATACACTGTAAATAACCCAATATAGGTACTTTTTGGGCGATTTTTGCTCAAAAGCACCATACAAAACACATTACCATTTTCAGTTTCAAATTTCTGGGGGGGGTTGGGGGGGGGCGTGGGTAGAGTCAAAACCAGCAAGTGGGGGGGAGGGAAACCCCCCCCCCCAGTTACAGGTATGCCTAGAACCGCATTAGGTACCGTGAATTCTTCATTAGTATGCCCCTCCAATAGTTTTCCCGGTGCGCTGACTTTGAAAGTGTAGTATCCACTCTCCAATAGTGCCTCGAGGGTAGGAGAATTATTACGGTATGCAACTTATATTGGCAAGAATAAAGTGGCAGGTACGCCTGTATGATCTCTACACAGCTACACCCATTGGTCATTGGTAAGTGACGTTTAAGCGTCTATTACCTGTAAATTAAAATCGTGAAATGGAGAAACAACGATAAAAACGCTGCAAAATGTGCTACATTTCGATTTTGCAAAATTGCTTCGACGTTCGAATTTTTTTAGGTTAATTGAGAATACGGTGTCCCCTCTGCAATAGTGCCCCCCCCCCCATTATCGGAAGGTCGAAACAATCTGTCAGGGGGGGGGGGGTACTATTCGAGAATTTACGGTACATGTACTGTGGTACTTGTAATTTTTTCACCTGCATGTCGGCGGCAGGGTGTTTCCTTTCTGTCCCATTTGAAACTGTCGCCTTTTTCGTTTGCCTGTTGTTTTCTTCAACCTGTTCCAACAAGTCTTGTCTGCCCAAGCTTTGCAGAAGACTGAATTTCTCTTGATTCTCTTGACCATTTTGAGACTTGTCAATTTTGACTGCGGACTTTTTGCTTGTCTTTCCGATTTCTTTCCCATTTTTGGCAGTATTCTGCATTTGTTTTTTCAACAACTGCGCAAAGTTTTCGTCCATTTTTGCGAATCTTTCAGGGGCAACGGTAATCTTTCCCTCTGTTTTCTCCTTTTTGTCCAATTTTTCGGAATTTTCAGCCTCGTTCTGACTGACAACGTCTGGTTTCGAGGCGATTTCGTAGACGTAATGACTGGGATTGCTGGGGTCATAGCGGACCATGCCTTTCGCGACTAAACTAGTGGTGTGTGTGTGTGTGTGTGTGTGTGTGTGTGCGCGCGCGTGCGTGCGTGCGTGCGTGCGTGCGTGCGTGCGTGCGTGCGTGCGCCCTTCCTACCTCCTTTCCCCCCTTTCTCCTCCCTCCTCCGTTTGTCCCCAAGGTCCTTTCCCAAAACCTCTCCCAGCAGATTCAAATTCTTCTTAATCTCGCTGGAATTCTCCAAATTTTGATTTTCGGGAATTTCCTCATTTTCGTCGAATTCTTCCAGAAATTTCTCGTCCATTTTGAAGCGAGCGTCGTCGGCCTTGCCGAATTTCAATTGGAGCCGAAAGAGCTTCTCCCCAGCGGCGCCCGCGTATTTGAGGCGCTGCCTTTCAAATAGGTCGGCGGAATTTGAACTTTTTAAATTCAAATTTAAATCCTCGCCGTCGTCGCTGTCGAAAAGCTTCTGGCCGGCGCTCGTGCCCGCCGACTCGGCGACCTCCTCGTCGCTGAAATTGGTAATTACCTAGGTTCATCAATTAATTATCTGGGGTAATTACACACACTTAACGGGCCCAGAACACAACTTGGGGGGGGGGGTGGAAATTGCTTAACTATCTTTCCCTAAGATATTGAGATGAATTTTGTACTGTAGTGCTTCCTCAGGGTCTAAACCCGATTACAGGCATAAAACTACATCTGTTACTTCTGGAAAAAAGCCCTAGGCAAAACAGTTGATATCCTTTTGCGTGCTATACAAATTCACGTTACAATTCACTTCTGCTCCAAACTATTTACCTGCTGTCATCGAATTTGATCCGTTTGTTCTGCACTTTATCCACGTGAACAGGTTTGCGCTTGTCCCTGTTCAATTTTTGTTTCTCTTTGATGCTCTCGCGCCGTCGCTGCTCGCTAAGTTCTTGTCTTGTCGGCATCTTTGCGGCTGCTTATGCTCTATTTGTCTCTCGCTAAAATGACATTGTTTTTTTGTATTTTACAAAATTGATTGAACTGGAAAATTCTCCGCATAAAAAGAACCTTTTTGATTACAATCTCAAGTTCGCAGAATAATGCAAAGTAGAATGAGCCACTGCGAATTTAAATGTTTCACACCGAGTACATATTTCACGCTGGGAGAAGAAAGGAACAATGCTGTTCCAACGCGATGAATGCAAAGACGTCAATTTCCTTTAACTTGCACTATCACAGAGTTCGTTGTCAATCAAGTTATCTACATTCTGGGTCAAGTGCGTGCAGTTTCAACAGCCAACGGTCTATTTCTCCGCAAAATAGAAGAAGAGAAAATGAAACAACAACGACAACAACCCAGAGAGCGAACCGAAATGACAGAGCGCACAAACAAATAGCCTACTTTTGCAGTCGATTTGACACAATTTTCTGATTCAAAAACACAATTTCCAGCAGTGCAAAATAATGCCACGAATATGCACCCACCCCACATAAAGAATTTCCTTTGTTCTAAATCGTCACTTCACTGTGGAAAAATAAAATGGCAAAATCTCCATTGACAAAAATACCAAGGCTGCAGAAAATCGTTTAACTTCAAATATAAAACGCTGTTCATTTAACTTGAAATGCTAAGAAAACATGAACAAATTTCTGCAGTCTTGAGTTCTCAGCGCCTACAATACCGGGGGGGGGAGTGCATATTCGAGTGTCACTGTGCCCAATTTCTGTTTCTGTGCGTTTGATCGTCAAACTCCAAATAGCAATTTTCAGAATTTCTTGCCGCCCTTCTTCTTTTTCTGCTTATTCTGGGGCCGTTGCAGTCTGGGGCCCTGAGGGCTGGTGGTGGACTGGGGCTCGGTCTTGGCCCCACCCCCAGGCGACGCGTGCTGCTGGGTCGACTGCGGGTTGAGACTGGCGTCCCTGCAAGCAAGGAGATTGTAAAATCTGCCTATCGCTGGCACGCAACTATTATACACTGCAACAGTGAAAAATGAACAGGGAATAACGCCAAAGGGGCATAATAAAATATCGATTGATACGAAAAGGTGGGACGCATAAAGCGAACCAAACAAAAAAACACACGCGTCAATGTTTCGTCAACTGAATAAATAACAGTCACAATACGGTGTAGCTGTTTCCAAGAAGAGCTGGGTCTGATTTGCTGTGCAGTCACAACTTCAGCTGCAGGTCAGTTAGTTAGTAAGAATGCAGCACAAAAAAAACAATCGAACATTACTCACAATTCCTGGGCCAATTTCTCAGTGGCAGCATTGGTGCCCTGGGTACCCTTTCCGATCTCCCTATCCTTGTGGCGTTTGTCCTTGCGCCGCTTGTAGGTCGATCGCTCCTGCTTGGGAAGCCATCTGTGTGTGTGTGTGTGTGTGTTCGCGTGCATAATAATGCAATAAATGAATTATTAAATGAATAAAGGAAAATAGAAGAAACGTCGACAGAACGAGCGCTTGTGTAGTGCATTGGACGAGGCGGAGCACGCCGCACAAGCAACCACGCAGACGCACGCACACACGCGCAAACACACCCACACATCAGCTTAGCTTAGGGTACCTTTCAGGGTCGGGCGGGGGCCCATTGGGGTCGTAGTCCTTGGGCAGGCGGGGCTTGCGCTTGCGTTTCGTCTTCGCCGCCGGTCGCTCGGCCAGCTTTCGGTGCGCCGGCGACGCGGCCGCCTGTTGCGCATACATTCGTGCATGTTCGTGGCAATCCAGTGCGTGCGCGCGTGCTGCTTGCGTGCGCGCGCCCGTGCCTGTGCGTGCCAGCGCTTAATACGACGCACCTTGGGACTCTGTGCGCCCGCCCTCGCCTCCCTCTTGCTCCTGTATCTCTCGCCGAACAGCAGCCAGTCGGCGGCGTTCAACAGGGCGTCCACGTCCACCTCGGACTCGCCCGCCTCTGCGCGGCCCTCACCGTCGACGGCTAGGGCCGCGGCGGCCTCGGCGGTGAGCTGCTCCGCTCTCTTTGGATCAACCCTTCCATAGAGCTTGACGAGACGACCCAGCACCTTGGCGTCCCGAGGTCGGAGACTAAACAGAGTCCATACCTGTAACTGGGGAGTTACCCCCCCCAAAATTTTCACCCCCCCCCCCCCCCACACCCTGCAGAATTTTCCCAAAGGATTTTCACTGTGTCTAAAACAATAAATGTGAGTAAACGTTGGTGTTTTCAGTGCTTTTCACTGTTGTATGACCAGAAACAGCAAAATCGACACTACTTAGACCGGTTTTGACCCATTTGTTTTACCAAAGAGTATCAGTAGAAGTCAACAAATGGTGGGCTACCATCCACTTTTTGCTCAAGGGTTACAGGTATGCAACGGACGGAAGGGTTGGGGACACACGCACGCACGCACGCTCGCACGCACGCACACGCACATCCCCACCTCCTGACTTCCTCCAAGCATTCTGCCGCGGTCGAATCGTCGCCGAACTTGGCGCACAGCAGCGAGCGCCGCTCCAACAGCGTCGGCAGGTACTCGTCGTTTTTCTAGAGAACAAAAGCTAGAGAACAGCGACAACGGCGAAACCCGTTACGGAACGGCGAACGGCGGGTAGAACGGCGAAACCCGCGACACGCAACTTCTTATCTACGGCTAGCGAAACATTCGGCGGGTGTGGGGCCAATCACTATGCCCCTTGGAGGTATGCGCAGGGAGAGAATCCGGTAAATCAGAGCTGGAGGGGCGGATACCTCCCCGAGTTACGCCAATAATATCTCCACACCAAAATATCACTTTTCTCTCACCTTATTTGTTTGTGTTCGTGTTTGTTTGTGTGTGTGTGTGGGCCGCTTCTATGATGGCACGGGCCTCTCCCTCGTCACACATAATTGACCGCTGCTAGTGAGGGATGAGACCCAGTCAGCCCGACCCCCTGGAGGGGGGGGGGGGCTGGTTCCCTCCCTCACCTCATCTCGGTAGAAATCGCAGGCCTCCTTTAGAGCTGCCAAAGCCGTCTGCTTATCGTCTGCCGCAAGCGCCAGAGAGACCACCAAACCAACATAGGCCGGCGTGTGTCGCTGTCGGACGTCCAATTTCGAGATGGACTCCAACGAGTCTTTGACTCTGCCTGAAAGTGCGCTGCCTTCCGTTCCGAATGTTCATATACACGCACACACTGTAGGAAATTATGCACTGGAATCATTCGAGAAAAACCAGATAGGTAGATTAACACCACACGTCTAGATCGTGGAGCATATACATATTTTGTCTCAGTGCCCACTGTACGTTGCAAGTGCAACTGTAACTTGCGTTTCCGCACTCTGGGACAACTGTAGATCAGTATATACGGCATACACAGGTCATTCCAATTATCTAGCAAAAGGCGTCGCAAATCTTTTGCGCAAAATGGCATGGGGGTGTCTGGAGCAAAAAGTGGGGAAAGGTAGCTGGCCATTTTTGGAGTTATACTGGTACTTTTTGGTCAAAATGGGTATAAATAGGGTCTAAACAGTGTTATTTAGCTGTTTTATGGTCATATAACACTGAAATACGTCAACAATTACTCACTTTTATCGTCTTAGACCGAGTGAAAATCCCTTGGGACAATTCTGGGGGGGGGATGGTTGGGGTTGGTTGAAAAATTCTGCGGGGCCCCCAACCCCCCCCCCCCCAGTTACAGGTATGCATGCGACGCCCCTCACTTAGATTACGGCAGCCCTGGCGCACCCTCGGTCAAATTCGTCTGCGCCATGGCCAGCTCGAGCTGGCGCTTCCATTCCGCTCGCAGCTTCAGCTTCGGCTTCTCGTCCTCCTCGTCAGCTAATCGCGTTAGCTGCTCGGCTAGCACGCTCCTCGCCGCCTCGAAATCCCTCTGGCGGATCAGCAACGCGTTCTCCAACAGCGCCGCCTCCACAGGCAAATCGTGCCGACCGCGCAACTCCGCGCAGGCTCGCCGGCACAGGTCGAACTAAATTGCGGACAAAAGTACCGTAACCATTCGAATAAACGCCCAGACTCAGCGGTGAGTTGTTGCGAGATGGATCCCCCCACGATCTCCTTCAGATTGGGCTGAAATCGTCTGCAAACCCAACCCGAGCATTCGCTGCAAAAACAAAAGGCAATTGAACATGTCATTTTCTTTGTGAAGACATGTTTCAGAAACACAATATAAACCACCGCCTTACGCGTAGACACTATTGCCTCCTACTTTCGTTGCATGTCATGTCCTATATATCGCAATTAACAATGTTAATCTGCTCACCAATTAGGTCTTCACCTTCTTACAATTTTCTCTCGAAACCAAAAAAAAAACGACCTGGTTTCCCTGCAGCTGCAGCATGGCGTTGTCTAGACATAGCACGCGCTTCTGCGCCGTCGTCAGCTTCGACTCGATGTGGGCGCTCTGGCAGAGCTTCAGTTTCTTGCGAGCTTCGAACTGCGTCAATTGCTGCTTCGTTTTGTCGCTCAGGAGCTTCTCTGGGCCGCTCGTCGCTGATTGGTCGAGCGCGCGACGCTGATTGGCCAGCTCCTCCAGACGCACCAGGCGCTGATTGGCCGCCAGAGAGTTGCAAGAGGCCACGCCCAGCGCCACCTGGTTCGAGGGCCTGCAGCAAGCACAACATTGAATCGATCGATAGAAAATGCACAGAAATATTACAAATTTTTAAAAACAAATGTTGTTGGATTTGGGGGACAAGGATAGGAGGCCGTCAATGGCCCATATATAGTGTGCCCATCTCCATGACGCCCTCTTTGTCTAAAGGCCCATAATTAGCCAGACATTCGGAAGAACGCCATTTGTGTAATCTAGGGCAGCGACAGAGAAAAATCTATCACGGAAATACTCGTTTTTGTCAATTTTGTGGCTCCATCAAGAATCGAACCCAAACCATGCGCGCAAGAGGCCGATTCTCTACTACTACGCCATCCGCGGCCCGCAAGCACAACATGCACACGAGTGCATGCGTGCGTGCGTACTTCTGTTTCAGCACGGCGCTACAGTAATCCTGCGCTTCGAGCAGCAGTTTTTCTTTGGCACCGTCGTCCATGGTATGATCCGAAAGCGCCACCTTACAGTAAGCCGCCTGCGCTTTGAACGGTGCGATTTCTTCCAAGATTTCCTCCTCCGTCGCACCGTCTTCGACGAACAGCTAAAAGCGTTTAAAGATACGCGAAGCGAATTTGCATAAACGATTCTTTTTAGAGCAATACTAGCTTAGTGACATCACTAGCTCACTACATAGAACGGGCGAAACATCTGATGAACATATGTGCTCGTAATCGCAACCGGCATGACATTCTTTTTGTTTTTGTGAGCGGGTTAGGAGCCAGATTGTTTCATCAAAAAAACGCTGACATAAGGCAATCTGTCAGTCTACAGAAGTAGCGGTCTACAAATGTTCCGACTCGAGGTGGTCATACATGTAGGAAGGGGGGGGGGGGCTTCGGGGCTCCATTATTTTTCCAACACCCCAGACCCCCCGGAATTTTCCCAAGGGATTTTCACCTTGTCTAGAACGATAAAAGTGAGTAAATGTTGGTGTTTTTCAGTGATCTTCAGTGTTATATGACCATAAACAGCTAAATAACACTATTTAGAGGCCATCTATACCCATTTTGACCAAAAAGTACCAGTGTAATTCAAAAATGGTCGACTACCCCACGTTTTGCTCTGGAGACCCCCCAAATTCGGCCATTTAGCCCCCCCCCCTTTGCCAGACCCAGTTAGAGGTATGGGGGTGGTCTCTCCCAACCTACTAGACCACCCACCACCTACAGGTGTGGACAAAGAAAATTTGTGCCATGTGCGTGACCAATTGGGGAGGGGGGGGGGGGCGTAAGGCGCATAGTTTTGTAGTTGTTATTGAATCGAGGCCAACTGTAGGTCTAGCGCCTGCTTAGGATCGACTTTTACAAGGCACGCACCTCTCTGCAAAGTTGTTCCGCCTTCTTCAGATGTTTCAAGGCGTTGGCGCAATCCCCAACAGCGCCCACCCTGCAGGCCTCGTTGAAATGAGCTTCAAAAGAGTCCGCTTTCAATGGCAGCGCGTCGCAGCTCTGCAAAATGCGCTCAATTTGGCTTAGTTACCCAAAAATGGGAAAAACACATGTTATTATAGGAAGAAATGTTTCGGCGCGGTTAGAAATAGAGGGGGACGAACGAGGTAGAGTTGTTAGAACTTTGGACGCGCGAGTTTGACTAAAAAAAGGTTGCTAAATTAGCTTCGAAAGGCCTTAATTTAGGAAAGCACTATTTCTTGTGTTTGACACTCTAATGGGCTAAAGTATCTTATAGTACAGGTATATGGCACCAATGGTACTTAATTTTTTTTTAATTAAAAAAACCTGAATTTTCTCTATGCAACCCTCCTGCCTGCAACCCATCCAGTCCAGTTCCGCTACTATGCTTTTACTCGACAAGACATGACGAATAAATCCGTCACCAACACTTTTTATCATGTCATCTCACTTCAAATTCTCCTGCAATTATAAAAAAAACACCCACGCCGCTGATTTGGGCGAGTTGTGCCAGAACGGCTAGCAGATTGGCCTTTCTCTCCACGTCGAACGAGTCATCTGACTCTTTCAAAAGTTCCAAGTACAACTGTTTGCAGTCGTCGAAACGCTCCAGGCGGTAATAGACTTGCGCCAACAGCTCCTTGGAGGCAAATGGCAGAGAGCCGCCCAGCTGAGCTTGCTGCGCTGGAGTAAAGTTCATTAGTAATCATAATAATTTATAATAATAGATTTCATTACCGAGGTGTTATGTTATGAATAGAATTCGTGAAATGTAAGAACACCGAGTTGAACTAAAACTGGGTCGTGTGTGAATTGGTTTGTGGTAGGCAGAGAATTAAATATTAAATATTAAAATAAAAAAGAATCAAACATTGTAATTCACCCATAAGCGTCTTCAGCGCTTCGTCGGTTCTATTGACGCGATACTCGCAATACGCCTTTTCAAAGGTGACGAGGCTAAAGTTAAACCCGCATTTTAAAATGATAAAGTAATTTAAAGTTGAATTATTGATGAACTGTTAATTGTTATTAAAATTTACAAATTATTATTTCACTTTGGATTAGTTAGCAAAGTACGTAAATCACCAAGTCAAAGTCTGGGTGGTCTTTTTGATGAGCTGAAGCGTTTCCTCAAACTTCTCCAACTTCACCAGCGACACAATCTTGCACTGGAAGGCGATGGGGTCGTTGTCGCGCATTTTCAGAACTAAAATAATGAAAATTATTTCATTTGGTATGTTGATGTGCAGGGGTTCCAGCCAACACTATAGCACGCACGCACACTCGAGCAAAACGTACTTCTATTGGAAGCTTTGAGCGCGCGCTCGAAGTCGCCAGTCGTCTCGGATTTGGCCAATTCCGTGTAAATTTGGCAGAGAATCCCTTCTTGGGAGGCGGCACTCTGTTGAACGCTCTGCTGAATGCCACTGGAAGCGGCCTTCTTCTTCTTGGACGCCATTATCACGGGAAAAATAAAAAATTCCGAGTTTTCTAAAGAAAAAATTCGACAACCAGTTTTTTTACTATTTCCGCTGTACCACCAGAACACTTTCACTTATTTCCGCTGTAATGTTTATTCGGACCGTTCGGTAGATACGTATTTACGCGATATCGCGCTTGTGTCGACATTTAACGGATCACGGTAATTGGGCTACTGCACTTTGTGGCTAGTTTTGACGTGATGCAGTCAAGTACATACGAATACTGGATGAATGGGTGTACGAATGGCCTAGACGTGTCAATAGCTGTACCATCGCAGCGGGTCTGCTGGTCGAGGAGTATCGTTTTTAAATCGTTCGATTGTGGCAAATATTTCGACCGTTCTCCGTCAGTCTGTTTACTGCGTTCGTGCGCCACGCTTAAAACAGCAGTGCCTCCGTTTAATGAAACTGCGCGCCTAGGTTACGCAGATTACACGTCATTACGCAGATTACGCCACCCCGTCACTAGGGTGCGTAAGTTCTGGGAACCGTTACTGCCACCAAGAATGACATGGAGGATCACAACCAAGCGGCATGCGTAGGTCAGGACGCATTACCGCGGACGATGTTTCAATCAAGAATTAAGAAGCGGCTACTACAACAATATACAACACCGATAACTAGGCGTGTGCTATGCGACCACATACCGTAAGCCATCTAATCCCGGCCCCCCCCCAATACAGCGTCTGCACAGTGTTGTCTTTTGGCGGCCACTACGCAACGTTTGCAGGCGCTGATATGTACCAGTTGCATATCTGTTGTTGGTTGCAATTGGTGGTGGTGGTTGTCAGTGGCGTCGGCAAGGGCACAGCTTTATCCTGTTGAAAAAACTAGGCAATGTCTGTTCGCCTCCAAAAAAATCCTAGCTACTGGCCAGAAGACATGGAAGAATGACGTCACCTGTTCCTTATGAGAAAGTCCCATAGAAAGCAAAGTTCTCTGACAAACGCACGTATCCTGAATCCGAACCTAATCCTCCCCGCCCAACCCCAGCCTGCCCCATCCCCAAGCGGTCCTGAACGTGTCCGGCACACGCGCGAGACCGCGTAAATCCCCCCTACCGTACCGTACAAACTAAAACTATACCGCGGAAATCGGTGAAAACGACTGTTGGAACAGGAAACAGTTATCGGAAGCCGAAATTCAAATGGAAGTAGGAAGGCGGAGAGCGTTACTTGTGGTATTATGGTGCGTTTAGAGCTGTTGGTATTTTTGGGGATGTTGATTGGCTCTTATGGAAAAGTTCGGCAACGCGCCACACACCACGCGCGACAAGTTCATCATTACAGAAACCTGGCTACAGTGCAGCAATGAATATCATACCACTTCGACTTGTTCGAGAGAATCAGCCTCGCTAGATGACGATGACGTGTTGATTTAATCAAAAAACTAGACTGCCAGATCAGTATCCAAATATACCCATTCCTCTTCCTAATTACGCACAGATTGGCAACTTTTCCATGGGCGGGGGGGGGCGGGAAGGGGGCGTGGGAAAATTACAAATGTAGTAAACGCAAGAAGCAGGCATGGCAATGTCGGGAGGATCGAAAAAGCCGCACCAGTCGCCACCAACAATCCGTACCCGACTTACCTAAACTTGTATCAAAAATTGTTCAAGACAGGAATATACCAAGCTTAGGCTTAGGCTTAGGCCTAGATTGCTAAAACTGATTTCGGTAGCTGCCCAATGGCTTGCGTCCATGAGTGTGTGCACATGCCATGTGTGACATGCACACATGCATGGGTGTGCATGTGCGCATGCGCCAATGCGTGTGCGCGCGTGCGCGTGTGCATTCACATGGGTGAGCGCGTGCGAGCGTGCACGTGCGTGCGCGCATGCGTGCATGCATTCACATGGGCGAGCGCCGATCGCGTGCGAGCATCCGCATGTGCCTGCGTGCCAGTGCGTTCATGCGCGCGTACCAATGCGTGCGCGCGTGCATTCACAGGGGTGAGCGCGTGCGAGGGTGCACGTGCCTGCGCGCGTGCCTGCACGCGTGCGTGCACGTGTGTGCACATACGTGCCTGTGCGTGCGTGCGCGCGCGCCTGCGTGCATGCATTCACATGGGCGCGCGCACATGGGTGAGCGCGTGCGAGCATCCGCGTGTGCCTGCGTGCCAGTGCGTTCCTGCGCGCGTACCAATGCGTGTGTGCACGCGTGTGTACATTCACATTGGTGCGCGCGCGCGCGCGTGCATTCACATGGGTGAGCGCGTGCGTAGTGTGCACGTGCGTGCGTGCGTGCCTGCGTGCCAGTGCATGCATGCATGTGTGCGTGCGTGCGCGCGTGCGTGCGTGCGTGCGCGCGCGCTCGTCCATGCGTGCGTGCACGTGCCTAAGCCTAAGCCTGAGCAAAACCCTAAGCAAAGCCTAAGCCCAGGCAAAGCCGAAGCCTAAGCCTATGCACGCCTTCTTTAGAATGGGAAAACACAAATGGAAAATGCTGAAGTCATGACAAAAAACGGGCACGGGCTGTTGGTGGCGGCCGGTGCGGCTTTTTAGATCTTCCCAAAATCGCATACCCTGCTCCCCGCGTTTATACATTGGTAATTTTCCCA
>JASAMY010003039.1:0-18865 GCA_030248085.1 Paralinhomoeus sp. GSCO2_6 | reverse complement strand
TGACTCGCTCTCAAACTAACAACAACTCTCACTTTGAACATTGCAGACTGGTTCAGAAGGCTTTTGAAGAAAGCTAGTGGAGGGGGGGGGGGGGGGTGAGGGAGTGAGAGGGGGTTTGATTTTCGACGAATGAACAGCATCGGCTGGGCGGAGTGAAGAGCTGTCAGTCAGTTGTTGTTGGGAGGCCGTCAATAGCCCATATAGCATTCCCTTCTCCATGACGCCTTCCCGTCTAGAGCCGCGTAATGAGCCAAAGATATCCGGAAAAACTCACAGCACTAGAAAATCCATGGAAACTCGTGTTTTAGTCGATCCATCAATAATCGAACCCAGAACTGTGCTCGCAAGAGGCCCATTCTGTACCACTAGGCCATACGCTGTGCAGTTAAGTCAGTTATGAAGGGCCTCCATACGTAAATTGCACAGCAATGCAATCGCGGTTGATGACAACGGACCTGGGAGATGATTAAAGCCAAGCCAAGACCGACCTGCACCGGAAAGAGGGTGACCTCCTTGACGTTGAACCGCTTGACTTTGAAGCCTTTACTGAGATGCGCCGCCTGATACACCGCCCCCAGCGCGATCGCGTCGTCCGTATTGATAAACTTGCCCAGTTCTTTGCTGGAATTTCGAAATTCGATCAATTCAATTTAATTCGATCGAGCGCGCCACGCACCCCTGCATGACCTCCTGCAGTTTGGCCTGCACGGGCGGGGAGCGCGTGCCGCCGCCCATCAAGATGATCGTGTCGATTTGCTCCTGAAGAAATTTTGAAAACTTTCAGTCAGAACACGTTTCACCAGGAGACCAGAAAAAGGTTGTACGATCGGTAAAACGCGTTGCGATCCAGTTGCGGAAAATCAACTCAGGGACTCAGTTGTTTTGGCTGCTTTACGTGTCAACCCAGCTGCTGTTGTTGTTGTTGTTGGATTAGGGGCAACGCTAGGAGGCCGTCAATGGCCCATATAGCATACCCATATCCATGCCGCCTTCCTGTACAGAGTCAGCCGGCTATTAGCCAAAGACCTTCGGAAGAACGAGCTTTTGTATAATCTAGGGCAGCGATGGCACGAGAAACTCCATCGAAAGGGAGGTCCTCGGTCTAGTGGGTCCATCCAGAATCGAACCCAGGACCTTGCGCGCAAGAGGCCGATTCTTCACCACTAGGCCATGCGCTGCTCTAACCCAGCTGTTTGCTCGTGTGTCCGTGTCGCACATGCAGTGGTGTGCAACTATATGCAGGTCGATATAAACGAACCGGCGTCATCTCGGCCATGCGTAGGGCGTCTAGGATTGGCCGTTCGATGCGGTCGACAAGGTCCTTGGTGAACACCTCGAATTCCTCTCGGGTCACCTTCGCCCGGAAGTCCTTCTCCTCGTGCAGGTGCTCCACCTCAACGCCCACGCACGCACGTACAGGCCCACAGCACGACAGTGGCCGACTTTCAGAAAGAAAGAAAGAAAGGAGGAAGCGCAGGATGGATTCCGTAGAAACAAAAGCGTAAGGGGAGCGGTGTGAGAACATATGCTCGATTGGCACATTTCTCCGCTCCCCCCGCGCATTGGCCTGTCCCTTGTCCCCCAAGTGTCTCGATTTCTGCCCCCCCCCCGGGATCCGCCACTGAAGCAGGCGCGCTCGCGAGCGCAACAGTGCTCAGATCAGTGTCAATCAGACACCTGGGCGAAGTGGTCGGGATTGGCCGAGAGGACTTGCTTGAGTCTCTCGGCCTCCTTGAGCAGTTTCGCCATGGACCGCGGGGAGTCGGTGATGTCGGTCTTGGTCTGCGTCTGCGCGCGGAACAGCTCCAGCAGGCGGTCGCGCATTCGCAGCGACATCTCCAGGCCTCCCAGCGTGCGGTCGTACCTAGAGACGCGTGACGCTGCAGAGTTATTAGGGTTGGATTAGGGGCGACGCTAGGAGGCCGTCAATGGCCCATATAGAACACACATCCACATGACGCCTTCCCGTCTGTCTAGAGAGCCACAAGGCCGGCCAACGACGTTCGGACGAACGAACATTGACTAGTCTAGGGCGGCGACAGCACGCGAACATCCATTGATAAGGAAATACTCAATTTCGTGGCTCCATTGAGAATCGAACCCAGAACCGTGCGCGCAAGAGGTCGATTCCCTACCCTTACGCCATCCGCTCCCCGTGCAGTGCCGAGATTGCGGGCAGAAAAACTCGACCAATTCTCCCACCCACGCACCCCACTCCCAGGACAGCCATCTGTGGATTCTTCTCCAGGTTCTTCTCTTTGACCGTCCTGTACTGGAGGACCGTGGCCGTGGTCTTGGTGGCGCCCATGTCGAAGAGCAGCACGTTCGTGGGCGTCTCGTTGAACTGCGCGCGACGGAAAGCGCCGTAGTTGAGACCCGCGGCCGAGTTGTCGTTCATCAACTGGAGAATATTACTCTGGATCGGCGTGCGTGCGTGCGTGCACAGTCACGTGGGGCTGTGGCGTAGTCCGCAAGGCGTTGGATTCCTGACCGCGAGGTCGGGGGTTCGATTCCCTGCTGGGTAAAAACCACGGCAACCCCCTTGGGCAAGGGGTTAAAGCACAGCTCCGGAAACCGGTTTCTGGCTGTACCGTGGCTTCGGCCAAAAAATCAGTGCCAGGGTGGGGGCCCACCTTGCCTCGCGGCAGAACAACGCCCACTGTTTTGTATACGGCGCCGCCCTGTGCTCTTGTGATCCCGTTTACGGCCATTGTGCTGCGTCGGTGGTTAATGTCGTCACAAATGAAAAGAGAGGAAAAAAGTCAGACCTGCAGCAGGTTGAGCCCTGCGATTCGACAGGCCTCGGCCATGGCCTTGCGCTCGGCCTGGTTGAAGAAGGGCGGCACGGTGACGACGGCGTCCTTGACGGGCTGCTCGGCGAAGTGCTCGGCCACTTTCCGAGCCTCCGACAGCACCATCGCCGCCAGCGTCTCCACCGGCCACGTCGTCGCCTCCTTGAAACTCGACGAACCCCTGCCAGCAAACAGCCAGTCGAGCTGCGGTACAACGCAACGCAAACAAAAAGAATAATAAGTGCAGTGCAGAGGAGTAATTCAATCAGGGTCCAGCCAGCACAGGTGTAGATTGGGTCAAAAGCCAGGGGGGGGGGTAGTGGCTGGGGGTTTCGAGGGGGAGGGGTCTCCCGCCATCCCGCCGGGAGCGAAACTTTTGGAGGAGGGGGTGGTCGAAGCGGACGATTTCGCACCAAAATGGCGTGTAAATCCGTGCTTTTTGGTCGAAAATGTGTCAAAACAATGCTTAATAGCACTTTTTAAACGTTTTTGGGTCACGCAACGCAGAAAGAAGCAAAAACACGCATCTTTAGCCAATTTTTTCGATATTGGCGATGGCACCCGATCCCCCCCCCCCCACCCGGGGGGGGGAGGGGATCACTCCGGCAAAAAAAGCGGGATGGCCTTGGCCAGGAGGGGGGCTGAACCCCCTACACCCCCATCCCCCCACACTGAGCCCACCAGTGCCAGTCAGTCCGGAGCCCATCGTTAGACCCCCCATCCGACTTGGGGTGGTGCCCTCTCCCTCCAGCCTAGTTCCAGCTGTTTGCGGCCACGGACCCAGTGTCGGCCTTGAAGACCACGGTGCCCCTGTTGTCGTGAGCCTCCAGCTGATAGAAGGGGAACCGCCTGTGGTACAGATGCACGATGGGATTGTCGAACTTCTTGCCCAACAGGTCGGTCAGATGGACGTAGGCCAGACTGGGGAACTTGGTCGCCTCAAACAACAAAGGTTGTGCGCGGCCCGTGCGTGCGTGCGTGCGTGCGCGAGCGTGCCCACAATATTGAGTCCCGCGTCGCTAAAGGTCCTCTCGCCATTCCTAAACGCGACAACGTTTGGCGTCTTTCGGCGCGATTCCTTGTTCAGCGCAATCTCCATAGGAACACCGGGCTACAAAAAAAATTGAAAATTAAATGGCATTTCAAAAACCGAAAATCGGTACGAATTCTGGCAAAACGCGCACCTTGACGATGCCGATTTTGATGTACTGACTGCCAAAATCGACGGACATCGCGGCCAGAATTGCATCTAAATTTGATTTGGATTTTAATCAAGTTTGACTTGAAGAATAAAATAAATAAGCGGACAAACCAGCGCCGCTGTACAGAGAAAGCAACACGCACACAGCAGCAAAACTTCTAATTAAAAGTGACATTTTTAATTCGTTCTTTCTACAAAATTCGACTATAATAGCATAGTCTCCCTCGTCCTTCTTCAAATCTCTGAGAAGTACCCACACGTCAGCAAAAAAGTCTACCGTAGTCAAAAAAATTTTTATGGGTAGGGTTGTCTAAAATTAAGAAATTGTCAATACCAAAATATTCTCTACTGTTCTTTGGTACAAATGAATAAACAGGACTTTCGTTTTCCACAAACTAAATCCATGTTTTTGTTTTGTGAATGATACTCAGTAGCCACCACCAGTTGACGACTGATTTAAAGAATTAAAAAACGAAGTTTATAATTTTGGGGATGCACAATATTTGGGTGGGTATTTTGCGCTTTTATAAAACGTACACTAACACGGTTCAACACGTCAGAACTGGAGTGCTAAAACAACGAATTTTCAAATTGACGCAACATTTTGCCGCATTGCGCACGATAGCAACGAGAGGAGTACTGCAAACGTGTAACTGGGTTGGGAGGTTACAGGAATGCATGCATTCATTCCTTTGAATTGGGTACACATTGTGCCAGTGGCGTAGCCAGGATTTGGTTTCGGGAGGGGGCACAGATTTCCAACTTTTTAACAGGGCCCCCTCCCCCTGTTGCGCCGCAGACGAAAATTTGAGATTTTGGGCTACTTTCGAGCATTTTAACCTATTTTGGGTTACTTTCCAGCATTTTGAACCTATTTTGGGCTACTTTCGAGCAATTTTAACCTATTTTGGGTTACTTTTGAGCATTTTGAACCTATTTTAGGCTACTTTCGAGAAATTTTAACCTATTTTGAGCTACTTTCGAGCATTTTTAACCTTACAAGCGAGCTAAAATGCTTTCTCTCTCTCTCTTCTTTTGCCCGGGCATTTTTTGGGCTCCACACCATCTCGGGGAGGGGTATACCCCCCTTACCCCTCCCCTTGGCTACGTCACTGATTGTGCGTGCGTGCACGTAGCGGCGCCGCTATGTCCCTCCTCCACCTCCGCCGCGCCCCGGGTCTCAATCTGGGACCACCATGGCGTCTGATCGAAGTCGCGGACAGGATGGAAATCGTGCATTTACCGTAAATCCTCCAATACACCCCCCTCCAATAGTGCCCCCGGGTACGGTAAGGTTGAAATAATAGAGCCCCCCTCCAATAGTGCCCCCGGGGGTAAGGGGTATGTTGTGCCATGTGCCTTTTATAGGCAAAAATATAGTAGTAGGTACATTTATATCATGTATACACACTACTACTAACCAATAATACATAGTACGTTTCAGCAACTATTAACGGTAAATCAACCATTAAATGTGGCAAAAGTGATCAAAATCATCGAAAAATCGGCAATTTTGACAGCGAAACTAGCATTACCATTCAAAATTTTTAGGTTGAAATAATAGAAGCTCCCCCCCCCCCTCCAATAGTGCCCCCGGGTAAGGAGAGGTTGAAAAAATAGTGCCCCGGGGGCACTATTGGAGGATTTACGGTATTCCCGTTTTTCGTTTTTTAGCGGTCCGGGGGAGAGAAACGATGTTGTAGTTTCCCAGGCATCGTCAATGTTGGAGGACGGAGAGAAAGAACGCCTTCTGAGAACCCAGCCAATCACGGACAGATGGCGTCGTTTCGTTTTGAAGGCCAGTCTGCCGAGAGAGACGTCGAGCTGCGCGCCAGCCCCCGCATTTTTATGGCGATGGCGTAGGGAGACGGACAGTGGGGGAAAGCAGGCGCTATGGTGGCGCGATGGTTCGCAAAAAAAAATGGGAGGAGGGAGGCGGTGGGCACGGCGCTGGCAGGGAGGGAGTGTCCAACAAAGCCAAGCCAA
This sequence comes from Paralinhomoeus sp. GSCO2_6, assembly GCA_030248085.1. Classification (NCBI taxonomy): domain Eukaryota; kingdom Metazoa; phylum Nematoda; class Chromadorea; order Monhysterida; family Linhomoeidae; genus Paralinhomoeus; species Paralinhomoeus sp. GSCO2_6. The sequence continues at coordinate 12,886 of JASAMY010003039.1, read as the reverse complement.
CGACACGCTGTTGAGAGTGTGTGGAGGCGATTTTCCTGTTTTGGAAAGAGAGGCACGAATTCCAGCAGGGCAGAGGCCTCCGGTAGTCGCGGGTCAAGATTGATCAGCATCATCAGTGAGCCGCTTTGGTCGCCCAAGACAAACAAGTAGGCTAAAGGCTGTTGAAGCAACATTGCTCCCGCTCTTATTGAATAATCCGACGCGGTATCTCCACGTACGTATTTCGGTACCCTCATGATACGGTAATTTCAACTTTTTTAGTCGAGGCAGCGATGGACGTCGTTGGAGTTGGAGTTAGAGTTTGCGGACGACCCGATCGCGCTCGCCCTCCTGGCAGTGGGGCTGGTGCCGGATCGCTCGGCGCGGCCGCCGCGACTCAAAGTCGCCGCCTTCCACTCCCTCGAGCCATCCTACGCCTCCACAACCAGCACAACGACCACACCGGAGGCGCCGTCAGCAAGCGAAGGTACTGCTTTCGATCGTCCACCATTGAATCCAGTGGATTATTCGAGCAACTCATTGATCATTGAGGAGGTCCGCAATCGACGAATGCGAATGCTGAAGTCATTCGACTTCGGGGCTTCCGCGTGAATCCACCCAGAATGCAAGTGGCCCCAGCAGACGATACGCTTGTGAGGGTCGGTTGCACCAAGATGACGAGCGCCGGCTACAGCTACGTCAAGCACAAGTGCCTCAAGAGCGGAGTGGTCGTCTGGCGCTGCTCCAGCTATCGCTGCGGCCGGTGCAAAGCGTCCGTCAAGACGACCCGTGCAGACGAGGACGTCGTCATCGTCGAGCGCGTCAACGATCACACCTGTCAGCTTCGGACAGCGACAGTCGACAAGGAGGCTTTCAAGAGGTGGTGAACTTTAAACTGCGGACTGCGGTCAAACATGGAACGGACATTTCGGTCTGGTTGGTTGTCTGGATTCTGCTTCAAGGTAAGGGGGTGTGGGAGAAGAAATTTGGGAGTTAGCGGTTTCAGAAAAACAAAATCGCGTGTAGATGGGCACTTTTTCAATTGGGACTAAATGACGATATGCGTGTAGGTTGCCGGATGGGACCGACCCTACATGCAGTTGCATGTATGCCTGTGGCGAGCTGTGAGTTCGTCCATGTGTGCCCAGTAGTAACAGCCCCCCCCTCCGCCCGCACCGCAGATTACGGTATGTCGCGTTTTCCTTTTTTTCCGGGGGTACGGTAGCCGCCAATTTCTTTCATTTAGGTGAGCCGAGGGGCCTCCCCCTACCCTGGTGAGGTGGGGGAGAGTGCTGTTGGGCGGCCGCCAGCGGCGGCCATCCCAACAGTAACCGCCGCAGCTGCGCTGCGCCAGCAGCCGTCTGCATTTCCCGCAAGTTTAAGATGCGTGTTTCTTGTCTACCGTATCTCCGCATTGGCCGTTACGGTACGTAGTCTACTGTATCTCCGCATTCAATATTCAACCGCTAATTTTTTAGCTCTGCAATTCGTCGCGGAGTGGGGAATGGTCGTCATCGTCGCGCGTGCGCCCGCAACAGCAAGGAGTCATCGCGCCTGCAGGTAAGTTTTTCGTCGCCACGCCGCTGTGTCGATTCAGGAGGAAGCGAGACGACGACGCCGTCAAAGTCGACATGCCGTCGACAGATACGTGAGTGCGCGCGCGCGTGTTCGTTGGCGTCGCGCCCAACCGGCGGTAACAACCGCCCCCCACCATCTATTGCAGTCTCGACCTCGGCAGGCAAGCAACGCACCGTCGCCCCGTCGACAGGTCTCGTCGTGCGCAGGTGTCGCCACGCTTGTCTTGGAGTCGCGCATGTCGGTGTCGCCACGCTTGTCTTGGAGTCGCGCATGTCGGTGTCGCCTGTGCGCTCGCCACCTGTCTTGGAATCGCGCATGTCGGTGTCGCTCGCCACGCTTGTCTTGGAGGCGCGCCCGGTCGATGTCGGCAGCGTGCGTGCGCGTGCGTACAGTGTCCGACGGTCCAGAATGTTTGACGTCTGCGACACGCCGTCTCCGACCAGCGGTGTAAACCGCCCACACATTGCAGATTTCGAACCAGTTTGGGTGGCCCTGAAGAGGGCCGTTGGGTTGGTAATGGGGGTGGGGGGGATAAAGAGCGCTTCAGCTGTCGTCGAATTGCGGCGTCGGCGCCGGTGTCACGACGATCTTGGGCAGTGGTGGCAACCCTCGTCGCTGCAGCAGACTTGGACCATTGCGCCGCCGTCGCACTGGCAAACTTGGAAGGGAGGGCAGCTGGGGCGTCTTCATCGGCTCCGGATGCCAGAGGGCGGGTGTAGACTTGCTCTTCTGCAGCTTGGCCAGCATGTCGTGGGTGTCCTCGATTTTTAACTTTGCTCCCCTCCAAATTTCCGCGGTATATGTACTTATACTTTCATGGCAAACAGCCATGGTTGAGTACGAGGGCGGCTCTCACGTTGAATGCATTATCATGTATAGTCACTCCAACTTTCGGCACGTTCCCGTGCAACCAATCAGCGTTTGTGTTGCCTAGCGGGCGATAAAGAAAACTTGCATAGCGCCGCCTAGCGGGCGCAATGTGAAACATTAGTACCGCGGGCGCGTTGTATTGGGAAAATGTCCACTGGTGTTAACGCGGTGTGTCTTACACATTGCGTGTGCAGTCTGAATGCCTGTGTCAGCAACCAACATGTAGTACACTGGGGTTCATTCGCAAACGAAACGGCTAGGCGGAAAATGAAATGTCACGAATGCGCTTCCACTGATCGTGTGAATTAAATTCAATGGAGAACATCCTCTTGGCGGCTTCATCGGCGAATGCGTCGTCAGCTTGCATCTTGAGAATTGGATCGATGGACAGGAAGAGGATCGCGTCCGTCAGCAGCACTCGCTCGAACAGCGCCTTTCTCGCGAAGGACTTGTACAGGTCGCTGCGTGGAATCCGCTCGGCCACTCCTCTCACTAGGGCGCGCTCGTACTCGGCGTTGCCGCGGATGCAGACGTGACCGTTGTCCACACGGTAGCACCCAGCGCAGCAGCGACGGCGGGCCGAGTACAGGCAGTTGAAGCCCAGCTCGGTGAACGACGCCAAGAAAACGTCGACCGCGCGCGGACGAGGGTCCCAGATGCCGCTGTAACCGGACATTATGAAATTCAAACGGACAAAACGCTAGAATGACCATTGTGCATGTTTAATCTTGATATATATTGATGGGGACGAGTTCCCCATCGTTGAACACGTTTAATCTTGTTATCCATTGAGTTCCCCCTCAGATGCGAGTACTTAAGTCAGAGACATTTGGATATCCAATCATTCTTGCTTTTTCTAGCTCTCCAAAATAAAAAAAATGCTGACCTGCGAGCTCTGCTCCGTCTCCGTCTTCTCCAAGCTCTTCATGGACGCCCATCTCGCCGGCAAGCGCCACGCCATCGCAGTCGCTCGCGCCGAGAGCAAGGAGCTGGCGAACTACTGCCCCCACTGCGACGTCTTCTGCGGCGACCACACCGACTGGTTCCAGAACCACCTGAATGGAATGCGCCACCGCCGCACGTGCCAAGACCTCGGGCTTCTGCCGCCCTCCCTCGTCGCCGAAGTCCCGGAGCAGCCGGCCACCCTCCAGCGCGTGCCGACCGAGCCCATCGAGCCGGCCACCCTCAAGCGCGTGCCGACCGAGCCCATCGAGCCGCCTGCCAGCCCCGACCATCTCGCCGATCTGGAGAAGATGTTCGAGGCCGCCGTGAGCAAGGTCGAGGCGTCGCACCCGCCGCAGCTCAAGCGCCAGAAGCGTGTCGGACCCAAAAAAGAGAAAAAATCGGATCGACTGTGATTACGCGCCAAATTCGCTCTCTACCTTGTGCTCAACCCGCGTTACTACCGAACTATTCACAACCATGTGCTCAACCCGCATTAGTACTGAACTATTCACAGTTTCAAACCGGTTTGGGTGGCCCTGAAGAGGGCTGTTTGGATGGTATTGGGGGGGGGCTGGTTTTTTACTCGCGCCTGGCCGGAGGGAAGTTGACGGCGCCCAGGGCGGGCGCGTACAGGAAGAGCGTGTACCGCGCCAGCAGCAGCTTCTCGTCGTTCATCTCGAAGAAGTCGCACATCGTCTCGTCCACGGGCACGCCCAGCACGTCGGCCTCACTGGCGATCTCGACCGCGAGCAGCTCGGTGTTCGTCAGCTCGCGAACTGTCGACATGACGTCGACCAGGAAGTCGATGTGCTCATAGTGGCACCGATGCGCCGGCCCCTCAGGCACCTGCAGCCTGCAGGCGTCGCAGCACGCGTCCCAGGCCTCGTCGAAGTAGGTGAGGACGAATGACCCGAAGGCGCGGTTAAACAAGTACTGGAAAAACATTGCAAACAAATGTGAGAGCCTCAGCATTCATGCCACACATTTATACCACCATCATTACGGAATAGTGTCACACAGTCACCGCCCCCTGCCGGTCACAGTTTCAAGTCAGAATTGGGTGGCCCTGAAGAGGGCCGTTTGGATGGTATGGGGGGGGGGGATGCGGCAGGTGCCTTCAGGCATTGTCGGACGGCGCCAAGAAGTAGCGAGCCCAGAAGTAGGCCACATTGTCCGCCGGATGGGTCGCGACAAAGGCGTTCATTGCCGCGGACCCGAAGCCGAGCGCCTGCGCCTCAGCGATGAAGTGCGTGGCCAGCAGCGACGTCGACATCTGGTCCAGCATCGAGCCCACGAGGTCGGTCCAGAAGTGATGGCCGGTGGACCGACAGTAGTGCTTGCTCTCGTCTGGCTCGCCGCGCTTGCACGCGGCGCAGCAGCGCAGCCACGACGAGTCGACAAAGATCGGCGACTGCCTCAAGAACGCTTTCACAAAGCACAGCTCGAGCGGCTCCATAGCGACCGACTACACGCACACGAGCGTGATTACCCACCTTAAATAGACGCTCGAGGCGCGCACAGTGCGCTGATTGGTTACAGTGCGCTGATTGGTCACACGGTTCGCCTACCGGCCGTCGCGTAAAACCGGCACTGAAACAAGTTTAAACGGGAAATGATTGAGTATAGGCCGACATTCAAACCATCAGGAAAACGCGTTCAAACACAGACAGCAGAAACACATAGACACAGGAGTATGGCGCATGCCATGAAGAAGAAACATGATAACGCACGCAAAATTCAGTTGAGACATCCTTCGTTTGAGCAGTCATGGAAAAATTCATCAAGGCCTTCTGCCTCGTCGCCAAGGAGAAGCCGCTGCCGACCCAGGACTGCTGCGCCGGCTGCACCCTGCCAGGCCGCTTCCACACCTGCAAGGGGGATCTCCTCCAGTTCCAAGAGGAGGTCGTCAAGCATCTCACATACGTCCTGTGCCCGCTCGACATCATCCACCAGCTCGTCCTCGCCGGCGGCGTCGAGAATCTGCACGCCCTGATGTCGACGGAGCCACTCCTGCGTCTGCGCCTCGACGCCCAGCTGCGCAAGGCCGCCGCCGAGCAGCTCTTCTCCCCTTGCACCGAGCAGTGCAGGGCGCCGGCCGAGCACTGCGACCCGGTCACCGGCGTCCTCGTTGGCGTCGAGCTGCCGCCCGTCAAGCGAGCCGATGGCCGACTCGGTTGCCGCGTCTGCCCCCTGGCCGTCTTCACGTCGTTGCACGACTATTGCCTGCACCAGCTCTCCCCGATCCACCAATATTGGCTCCATAAGGAGTGGACCTGTTTTTTTTTTTGAATCGCCTGTGATGACGCGCCCGATTTGTCCTGCGTACTGTATCCGCTGTTTTTGTGGAACTCAATTCTCCCGACTAAACCATGGCTGTCTTGTTGGCATGTTCATCCAAGCAAGCGCGACACACATTGCGCGTATTGGTATATAGGTACCTATCCGACCGAATCTACTCACTTGTTGAGAATTCTGAAACATGAACACGGAAGTTCGGCACTACTGCTCGACATGCAGAGTTTTTGTGTCTGACAAGGGTCTAGTCTATCATTACCTGGAGCGCGAGCACTGCGTTCGTCAGACCCCCGTCCACGTGTTGGCGCGTGTGCAAGAGGAGGGCGCCACTACGGGTCTCTGCTGTATGGAGTGCAGTGAGCTGTTCTCAAGTCAACAAGAGAAAGTTCGCCATCTGCTTGAGCTGCCCCACTCAGTGCCGGACTGCTACAGCACCGTCCGTAAGACTAGCAAGACCACACGGTTGTCTTGTTGTGGCATTTAGTTACATCTGTCGTGAAGTGAGTTGTTGAATCGCTTGTGCTGATAACGCGCCAGATTTGTCGTGTGTACAGTATCCACCGTTTTTGTGAAGCACAAGTTTCAAAACCGTGACAAACTAGTTTTTCGACACGTACACGACGATGAGAGGGGCGCAAGGGCAGTTTTGGTGCACATCGCAAATCATCGGGCCCTCTTCTTTCTTTTCCGTTTTCTCTTCCGCTTCCTCCTCAGAGCTCGTCGCCGACGTATCCGTCTCCACATACACAGACTTGCGCTCGGGAATGACTTGAATCAGTCTGCGCTTCATTGGCGGCACCGGCTCGCTCACTGCCTTGACCGGTTCATCCTTTGCCGGCTGGAGCAAGGCTTGAATCAGTCTGCGTTTCATAGGCGGCTGCGGCTCATCCTTTGGCAGCTGCAGCAGAGCACGCTTGACCGACTTGCGCGGGCGTCCTCGCTTGCGAAGCAGCTTGGGCGCCACATTTGACGGGATGCCGAGCAGCTCCTTGGGTGGGCTCTGGCCATACGGCACCATGATAGGCTCGCTTTCCACCGCCGACTGGACTGGCTGGGGCGGTGGGATGGCGGCAGCCAGCGCGCCTTGCACCAAAGTCTTGCCGGCGGCATCGAGTGCATCGCCAACCGCAATGGCCAGGCCCGATGCCAGATCCGAGTCCTTTTTCTCGGTGGCCTGGTCAACGCTCTTCGCACTCATACTTGGTGGCACACTGGCAGCAGGAGACAGAAGTGGGAAAAAGAAAACCAAATTCAGCTTCAATAAACTGATGAATGAGGATATCATTGAGATCCGGCCTTATATACCCTTCCATGATGGTAGCCAGTTGAAACCCACGACAGCGGTGATACAAAAAGTATAGGCAATGTGCACCACAGGTGTCAGTGCCAAACTTTTGCACACGTTTCTTATTGTGGGTTATGGGGTTGAAGCGTCGACTAATGTCGGCTGGTGGTGCTCGACCATAGCTGTCGAACCAGTCGTAGCTTGTGGGAGTGCGAAAAATGGCCAGCCAATGCGTGCCAGGCTCTCCCGATACGTCCGAGTTGAGTATTAGTCCAGTATTCACACCTGGTGTCGGTACACGGTCACGTGGAAACACGCCAATGCATTTTCTCGAAAGAAACTCATCGCGACGGATAGCGGTAAGGAGATGTCCGGTGTTCATTATTATCCGGAAAAATCGAACCACATATCACGATTCTTGCCAATGTACAGGATGGACTCGTACTCGTGGTAGGCGAGCAGCTTTATACCGCCGGCTGGCACTTGCGTTCCGAACTCGATGTTGACCGAGATGCTACCCTCGCGAACCAGCTGCAGACCCATATCCGATGAATCGGGAGTGAGGTCGAAAACGTACACCGCAGTCCCCTTTGCGTAGTCCTCCATGGTTATGCCATTGCCTGTGCCCTCGGTCGACATATTCAGGCCCTCGAGCATCTGCGCATAGCTGCGGGAGAACTGGTGGTCATTGTACTTCATCTCCAGGGGGTAGTGGGGGAAGGGCACCCCGCCTGCGATGAGCTGGATGCGCCGAACGTCGAATGACTTGAAGTTGAATGGGTTTGTGTTGAAGGTTCCGTTGAACGCGTCGCGGCTGACGAATCCCAGCACGACGCGTCGTGGCAGCTGGCCGCTGCTCAGCGTCAGATTGTGAATGCGCGTGCGCCCGGCTTCGATGTGCTCCGATTTGACAATCGTGCGCCGAATTGGGTAGCGAGCCGCTTGAACCGCCAGTCGTTTCTCGAGCGCCAGCATCAGCGAAGGCAGCGGCTCAACCTTCCGGACGTACCACGCGGCCGAATTGATGTGTGCCTTGTAAGCGACGTTGTTCGTTGACTGCAAATAGACTGCGTCGTTCTGGCGGTACAGCTCGAGGCGCACTTCCACGTTGTTCAGCAGGAGACGATCAGAGGGGAACGCGTCCGCAGACAGCCGAGTCACTAGCTCCACCTCCTTGCTGCCATTGACGAGCATGGCTCGTTTCTTGAAACCACTGTTTGCAGCGGGCTGGTCGTGCGCGCCAGCAGTGTCGCAGTAGTAGCCGGCCGCTGCCAGCAAAGTGTCCTTGATTTGAGTTCCGTAGTTGAGGTGCGTCTCGAGGAATGCCTTGTAGTGGAATGTGTCGGCACTGTCGTACACGAGCTGGGAGTCAAAATACAGTTTGACTTGCTTGAACAGCGACGTGGCTATGCAGTTGACAGGGGCCACCAGACAATCATCCGCATTCGCCGCCAAATCCAGATTGCTCCCATCCTCCTTCTTCACACACATGCGTAGGTGTAGATAGGAATTGGCAAGATCCAGTAGCTCAGGGTCGCGCTCAACAGCAAACAGATAGGGACCAAGGTTGTTTCCAGCAGAGAGCGCATTTTTGGGGAAGCATGGGACGAATCTCGTTCCTACAATAGCTACTTGGGTAACGGGCAAGCTGAACACGTCCAATTCGGACTTGCTGCAAAGCTGCACATCTTTATCGATTAGAGCCATAGTACAAACTCAACGGCTTCTTTGCGGGAGCAGACTGACGCTTGCGTTTGGTCTTGCCTTTTATAGGGGTGACGGTGGGTTGACGCTTCTTCGTCTTGCCCAGACCCTTGCCCCGCTGTTGCAGCTTCTTGCCACCCTGACGAGCCAGCTTCCTCACTGCTTTGGCCCCACGTCTGCGCATGGACCTGTCTAGAGTCTCTCCCTCTAGTGCGTCGCTGGCGACTCCGACCCCCGCACGCAGCGCCTCTTTGCCCACCGCTTTGCCGATGGGTAGTAAGAAGCGAAGAACGGTTTGAAAGACGCTGCCAAGGCCAGCTCCGCGCTGGTACTGAATCCCACGATAGACTGGGAATGAACCGCCAAACTGTGCAGCCGAAGGTGCAACGAAAGCACAACGCATTCTATTCACATAGCACTTTTGCGCTTAAAGTGCAACTTCAAGTATACAGTGCCGAACGCGAACGGGACAGGGTTGCCGTTGGCGCTATTTATAGATACCTCGAGGGTAGAGAAACGCCGCACGGCAAGAGGTAGGTACTGGAGCTGGGCGAATTCGGCAAGGGTTTGATCACCATAGTCACCGCGAACCGGCACGATCTTCAGCAGACAGGTGCTCGTGTCACCAACGATGACTGGCTCGATGATTGGCAAGTAGACGTAGAGGGTGCTGAGACCGCCCTTTGGGTCGGGTGGGTAGTCTGAGATGTGCGTTCCCTCGCCAAACTCTTTATCCTTGAAACCGAGACTGTATGCGAGCTGCTCCGACAGGCGGATCTTTGTCAGCGGGCTTTCCACCGTCATGATGACTCGATTGGCCCCTTTGTTGAACTTGAGATTAAACGCACTCTGCATTCGTCTGTAGTGGCCGAATGCTCGAATCCCCACAGGGTCAGTGAACTGCTTGGCTCCCATCTCCTCTTCCAGACGCGTCGCCTTCTCTTTCCAATTCTGCATGTATGCAGCAAGGGTGGCTAGAACGATCTGTCTGGCGCTGCTGTAGTGGTTGTTGGGCACGTCGACGACGGTCTTGTGGGAGTCCTCATAGAGGAGAAAAGCTCTCGGCGACGCCACGGGGGGCGGCGTGCGGCGCTCGTCCACAACCGTGTACCGATCGCGGTCAGCTGGCTCATTGAGTACAAAGTCGGCACCAGTGTACTCCAATGTACACTGGTAGAGTGTGTGGTATGTACATGGGTACATGAATTCCACGAGCGCCACAGACCACTGACCATCCAGATCAATCGTGTATGGCAGGTTCACGTGAAAGTTGGCAATGCCTCCACCGCCTCCAGTAGTGTTGCTGGGCAGCGTAAGGTAGAAGTCGCTGTTCATTTCTCGAGTCTTGGGTTAGGGAGCAAGTAGCCAACTGCGCCACTCACAACAGCGGTCCAGAGACGGGTGTCGTGGGGGCGCAAGGTGATGTTGACCAGAGCGGTGATTACCAGCAGGTAAATGAGAATCACTTGGGCAAAGAAGACTATCTGCTTGCGCGGATAAGTCTTGCTGCACCACAGCCAGCGAGAGCGACCACTAGGAGTATCAGGATCACCGCCAGCACTATCCATGAGTCAGGGCCGACGCCGCGACCCTCTCCTTTTAGGCAGTTGAGGAGGCTTGGCAACACGGGATAGCTCCGGTTCGTAGAAGAAGCCGACGATGGACTCATCCGAAAAGTCCACCAGCTTGTATGTGGGTGGTCTGCGGTTGTGCAGCTGCGACGCTACCTTAAATACCTCCTGGGTATAGTTCGGTGTGAAGCCTTTGTGCCCAACACGACGTCTCTCGTTGCTGATGCGCACGAGATCTCCAACCTTGTACTTGAACTTGGGCTCTGGCGGTAGGGTGCTACCGAACAATGCAGCTTTCACTCGCTCTTCGTTCTCGAAGCTGACATCGACAGGGCGGTATCCAGTCGCAGTGTGAACAGTGGCGTTCAGTCCTGCAATGACCTTTGGCAGCACATCCACGTACTTGAACGTTTTGGTCAGCGTAAAGTGCCGCCACAGTTTATTCTTCACTGTACGGATGGCTCGTTCCGCAATGCATGCTTTGACATCCGGCGAAGTGGCAAAGTGGTGTTGTATTCCTTGTTCGGCCATGAAACGGTGAAATTGGCCTTTGAATTCATTGCCAGAGTCTGTAGTCAAGAAAAACGGGCGACGGCCAGTTCGTAGAATCAGCTTGAATGCTTGTAGTACGGTAGTGGGTTTCTTGTCTTTGACTGGCACTGCAAAAAGAAACTTGCTGAGCACGTCGATGCAGAGAAGAATGTACGAGTGTCCAACATTCCATTTCTTCAGCATGTGCAGGTCTATCAGATCTGCCTGCCAATCACAGTCCAGTCCAGTTGTTAGAACGCGGTTGCGTGGAAAGTTGTGTCGGCGAGGCTTGTGCAGAGTGTATACATCCTGGGTAGCCAGGTAGTCTTTCACATTGCGTAGAGTGACACTGCCCAACTCTCGCTTTGCCACACGATACAGCGTTGCACAACTACCAAGATATGCGGGTGAGGTTGGATTCAAGTAGAACTTATCCAGATTCATTTACTTATAGAGTGTCAACCACTTGTTTCTACCACTACCAGTCTGATCGCGTCTATCACGCTTGAATGTTCCTTTTGTACCCCTGGGGTTGGGTATGTGGTATCTCGGTATGCGTGATGTGGTAGCAATCGCCGATGAGGATGTAGAAAGTCTTGAGGTCGAGGACGATGCAGGTGTAGCGCCGTTGTCAACCGCGAAGAAGTACTTGCTGGCTAATGCAGTGTCAGGCACGTTGTGCATGAGTAGCTGCTCGCGCCACTCTTGCCAGCCGGGTGGCGGTTGGCGTTTGAGGTCTCTCACAGTGTGGTTGAACAGCTGCACGAGATTCGATCCTGGTACAGCACGTCCGTCCACGATGAGCTCGTTGCGCTCATTGAACTTGAGCTTGTCAGTCATCAGAAAGTCGACAAGAGATGCTGCAGCAGCCTGCCTCGAAGCCGGCGCGTCGTGCAGCAGTCTCTGGATGGGTAAAGACGGGCTCTTGTCTTGCTTAGGCTTCACCTTTTCGAATTGCACCGGAACTGGTTTTTCACTTGCTTGTTTCACATCGAGGAACTTGGCTAGAGCGCTCTGGTACAGCACTGCCTTGACATCGTCTGGCGCGTCGCGATTGGCCATTATCGTCTGCAGTTCCTTGTCGAGTGCCGACAGGTGTTGTTGTATTGCGGGTGGCTTCGGCGCCGTCGGCGCAACCACCAGCTCGTGGGGCACAAGTGTGTACTTATCCATTCACCTCCCACTCAAGGCTTGAAGGAGAAACGCAGCCACAATTGGGGCGACAATAGCAGCTGCGATGCCTCCACCCTTTTGCTGGAGGAGCTCACGCTTCTTGTTCAATGGCACAGCCTTGGAAGCGATCTTTCGCACTGCGTTGCGGTGCTTGTGCAGACAAGCCTCCTGCTCGCTCGTCAGCTTCACGTTGCCCGAGCAGATGTTGTGACAGCACTCTGAGATGCACTTTAGACAATCCAAGTCGGCGCACTGAAGCAGAGCTTTCCGCGTTTTGGGGTTTGCGCTACTCAAGTGACGCAAAAAGTGTGCGTGCTTCTTTAGGCGCGATTGCATAGTGGAGACGCACACAGTGCACCATACCCCTATTTATACTTTCGAACGCAGCACGTACACAACACACTCCTCTCCAGTAAAGATTAGACTGCGCAGGCGCAACTAGTCATCGGTCTTCTGAGTCATATCAACAAGTAGATACGAGTGGGGTTTGCTGGTGGCATCCTGGAACGCTTCGACAAAGTGTTTAGCTGCCTGGGGATAGCTGGCGTCCGAGGTTTGCAATCTGCAGCTTGTCTGACGGATTCTTGAATAGCACAAGGTGTGTGCAGGAGAGACGCATGGTTCTCTGGCCTGCATAGAAAATGTTCTGTGTCAAATAGACAATGGAGATGTTGAGGTGGTGACTGCCACGCGTGAACAGCGCCGTAGCTGAGTCGCCCATCTCTTGCATCAGGTCGTCGAAAACCAGTAGTTTTGCAGTGTGCGGATCCTTTCGAAGCTCTTGCATCTCCGGCATACCCTTGACCATCTCCACGTTTCTGGGTAAACCGTGGGCAACCGACTGCGCTTCTCCATAGCACCATATGATGCGTTGAAATGGCTTAGTGAACATTTTGTCCGCGTGCTTTAGCAGCTTCAGCGTCCATTGAGTTTTGCCACTCTGACTTGGGCCAGA
>JASAMY010003433.1:0-30895 GCA_030248085.1 Paralinhomoeus sp. GSCO2_6 | reverse complement strand
GACTCGTTTGCAGAAGTATCGTTTTATTTTCTGTGGTGATGCTACATATGTGGCAGGGGGGATAGAGCATAGGCTTTTTGGCGTGTCTGTTTGTATGTGCTGTATGTTCAAAAACGTTTTGCTCTCGCAACCCAACACGAACAATCCGAAATATGCCCCAAAACGCGCACACAAAGAAGACCATGAACAGATGCAAGGGGGGGAGGGGGCTGGGAGAGAATGGGAGAGCCCGAAATAGTTTTATCGCCCAGAGGCCCCCAAAGGTCGAGTAGCTCAATGACCAATGGGGTTTGGGGGTGAGAATAGGCAGAGATTGTTGCTATATCTGAGAAACCTTTCATCTCTTTTGTCGTTTGTCATTCATCATCAAAAACGTGCTCAGAAGCTCATATTCCAGTATCAATATTTTCATGTCCTCAGTAGTGACTCATCATCAATACAATGTGTGATAAAACCATGCTGTGAATGTTGATATCTTTAAAAACAACAATGACGAATCTGTAAAATGCTTGCAGCAAAAGCTGACAAAGGAGGTGAACGAATGACTAAAAAGCAATGCACTTCTGCACAATGCACAGAAAAACATTTCACCTTTTTTGTTGTAACGCTTTGTTCTTGCGCTCATTACATCTCCAGTCATTACATTCAATAGTAAAAATTAGGCACTATACCATATTGAGCAGACACACCATAAATCCCATATAGGCAGTGGGCTAATTGATTTAATCAGCCCTTCAGAGTCAGCTAATAATAATTGGCTTTTTTTTGTAATCTGCATGGTTGCTCACATATGTTCATGCACTTTGATCTGCAGGCGCAAAGCCTTTGGAGCTGGTCTAAGCTAGGATCGCGGTCCGACGCTTCCGATTCCATTCCAGCGCGCCGTACGGGCGGTTTTCGGCGGGATGGGCTTGTGTCTTCCTTACGTGGTCTTTTTTTGGCAAAGCACAATTGTTGCGTCTGCGTCCGCAGCGTCCGAAACCTAAGTGAAGCCTAAGCCTAAGCGAAGCATAAGCCTAAACCAAATCAAAGCCAAAGCATAAGCCTAAGCAAAGTCTGGACTAAGCCTAAGCAAAGCCTAAAATTAAGAAAGTTTTCATCGGACGCAGCAGCAGACGCGGACGCACGCATAAATTGTTTTCAGCCGTTTTCTTTTTAGGGGAAATCCAAGTTCATTGGGCCATTAGACCGGGCAAAACGCACCACAACATTTCATTTATTGCGTTTAATGCGTCGACGATCAGTGCTCAACGCCAAGAAAAATTAAAACAACGCACCACTAAAACGCTAACACATACACGCGCATGCGTGCGTGCGCCCACTCGCGAGTCCGTGCGTGCGTGCGTGCGTGCGTGCGTGCGTGCGTGCGTGCGTGCGTGCGTGTGCGCGCGCGCGCGTGTCCGTGTCCATGTGTGTGTGTGCGTGCGTGCATGAGTGCGCGTGCGTGCGTGGGTGCGTCCGTGTGTGTGTGCGTGTATGGGTGCGTGCGTGCGATCGAGCGTGCGCGTGCGTGCATGCACGTGTCCATGTCCATGTGCGTGTGCGTGCGAGCGTGCGCGCATGCGTGCGTGCGTGCGTGCGTGCGTGCGTGCGTGCGTGCGTGCGTGCGTGCGTGCGTGCGTGCGTGCGCGTGCGTGCGTGCGTGCGCGTGTCCATGTCCATGTGCGCGTGCGTGCGTACGTGCGTGCGTGCGCGCGCGAGCGTGCGTGCGTGCATGCATGAGCGTGTAATTCAAGTTTTTATAGCGTTAGCACCTGTAAAACAAAGTACAAAATAATAAAAAGTTCAAAGTTTTTATAGCATAAACACGTGCAAAACAAAAAAGTTATAAACAAAAAAGTTACAAGTATTTCTATGGCAGAGGTTTGATCCCAGGACCTTCAGAACAGTAACGGACATCATAACCACTACACCATTGATCTGCACGGAACTGTTTTCTAAACACTTCTGATAAGTCAGAAGCCCGCATAAAATGTGCTGTATTATCATATAATTTATTTATATTTGCATAACGCATGGATTACGATAGATTCAGTAGTCCCACTCTTATTTTGATGGTAAAATGTGCCAAGCAAGCTTCATACAAAATTTTAGCTCAATCCATCCAGCAGAACTCTATGTGCTGCAGACAGAACCCACAAACAGTGATAGGTACTACTGTAGAAAAAGATAATGCTATATCTCGTGCTTACGGTATCGCATTGCAAAGCGGATGTGATATTCGCGATCAGCGTGGTCGATTACATATGTCCCAGGCTGATTTGACACTGAATTCTCAAATTCGTTCAATCGCAATTTGCATATTCAATGTGCCATATCTCGCGATTACGGTATCGCACAGCAAAACGGATCTGATTTTCGTGATCAGCACGGTCGATTACATATGTCCCAAGCAGAATTGACACTGAATTCTCAAATTCGATCAAACACGTATGCAAAATTTGCATAACTCACGGATTACGGTAGCTACAGTAGCGCCACTCTTATTTTGACGGTGAAATGTTGCAAGCAATCTACATACAAAATTTCAGCTCAATCCGTCAAGCACAACTCTCTGGGCAGCGTTGCAGACAAACAAACAAACAAACAAACAAACAGTGTGCTTTAGTAATATAGATACAGCTCGGGTTTGCAGTTCCAAACCACGGGTCTATCATCTACCAATTCAGCAATGGGGGCTCTCTTTAAGCAAAGTTCACCAGTCGCGGCCTTCCCCATCTATCGTAAACCCTTTATTTAGCCCCTCGGGGATAATTGTTTTGTTTGAGCTCTGGAGGGTGTACAATTATGGGGGGGGGGCTAATTATAGGAGGGCTTATACCGTAAATCCTCCAATACAACCCCCCCCCCTCCAATAGTGCCCCCGGGTACGGCAAGGTTGAAATAATAGAGCCCCCCCCCCTCCAATAGTGCACCCCGGGGTTAAGGGGTATGTTGTGCCATGTGCCTTTTATGGGCAAAAATATAGTGGGAGGTACATTTATATCGTGTATACACACTATTACTAACCAATAATAGTACGTTTCAGCAACTATTAGCGGCAACTCAACCATTAATTGTGGCAAAAGTGATCAAAATCACCGAACAATCGGCAATTTTGACAGCGAAACTAGCATTACCATTCAAAATTTTTGGGTTGAAATAATAGAAGCCCCCCTCCAATAGTGCCCCGCCCCCTCCAATAGTGCCCCCGGGTAAGGAGAGGTTGAAAAAATAGTGCCCCGGGGGCACTATTGGAGGATTTACGGTAAACTGGAAGTGTCCATGGGTGGGAAGCTTTGTGGGCGAAAAGGCGCGTAGAGGCAATTTTTAAGAGAACAAGCTCGTTTCAAAAAGCACTTCACTTGAATTTGTTGCCTTTCATTCGAAATTTTGGCAGAGAATGGACGGTGATTGGCTTCCTGGACTGCCCATTCCAGAATAAGCGTTTTTTTTGTAGAACGCCTAAAGTTCCGTAGAACGCTTAATTTTTTTTTGAACGCATATTTTTTTTGGAACGCGTAAACTGGACTAGCGCCAAGTCACCGCACAAGCTTCAATGATACGACGCCCCGTTATTGTCTCCTTTGTTGTATTGGAAAATGCACTGTTGTTGCATTGCAGGATGCTACACCATCTTGCTTTTTTAGTCCAAAAGTCTGCATTGCAATTGCCGATGGAGGAAGCAGGAGGGAGGAACCTCCACATCCGTGCGTAGGCATGAATAGGTGAAAGTGACTGCATGCTTAGTAAATAGCGCTGAATTGATTCTTGGGAATACCCGATCCATGTGAACAATGTGCACCATGTAAGGGGGTGGTGTTGGGTGGGTTGGGTTTGGGTGGTGTTTGGGTGTGTGTTGTGTTTTGTGTGTGTATGGGCTTGTGTTTGTTTTTGTTTTGTTTTTTGTGTTGTGGGTGGGTGGGTTGGGTGTGTTTTTTGTTTTTGTTTTTTTTTTGGGGTGGGTGGTGGTGGGTGGGGGGGTTGGTGTGGTGTGGTTGTGTGGTGGGGGTGTTTGGTGGGGGTGGGGGGGGTGGGGGGTTGTGGTGTGTTGGGGGGGGGGGTGGGGTGGTGTGGGTTGGTTGGGGTTGGTGAGGGTGTTGTTGGGTTGTTGTGTGGTGGGGGTTTGTGGTTGTGGGGTTTGTGGGGTTGGTGGGGGTTTGTTTTGGGTTGTGGTGGGTTTGGGGGGTGTGGTTGTGTTTTGGGTGGGTGGTTGGGTGGTTGGTGTGTGTGTTGGTTTGTGGGGTTGGTTGGTGGTTTTGGTTTTTGGGGGTGGGGGTTGTGGTTGGGGCGTTGGGGTGGTGGGGTTTTGTGGGGGGGTGGGGGTGGGTGTTGGGTGTGGGTGGTTGTGAGTGTGTTGGCCTCTGCTTGCCTTGGGGGTTCTGCTGGTGCTTGTGTTGTTCTTCCCTTTGTGGGTTTCTCTGATTGGTCTGTGATTGGTTGTTGGATTTTTTTGGGATGGTGCTGCTTTCGGAGTTGATTGAGGTGCTTTCTCTCTTTCTTCCCGGTGCTTTCTTCCTCTTTTTCTTTGTTGCGGCAATTTGTGTCTCCCTCTTTCGTCTCCCCTCTGTTTCTTCGTCTGTTCCTTCCCCTGTTCCTTCCCCTGTTCCTTCCCTGTTCCTTCCCCTGTTCCTTCCCCTGTTCCTTCCCCTGTTCCTTCCCTGTTCCTTCCCCTGTTCCTTCCCTTTTTGGGTGCGCTCGCCGCTCCTTTCTGCTGTGCGGAGAGGGGAGCCGGGTTGCCTGGCGTCCGCGCCCCTGGTGTCTTGAGATTTGTGGAAGGCGATTGCAGTGCTGCGATTAACCCCGGTCTGGGTTTCGGCCTGGATGTGAGCCGCTACCCACACTCGCACGCCTCTTATTCCCAAATCCGCATGATAACCGAGCTTCGTTATTTCGGTGCGACAATTTTCTCTCTTGTCTTCCCGTCTCGCATTTCTTTAATCTCGCATTTCTTTTAAACCGGGGGGGGGGGGGGGGGGAGGGCAGCCCGGGAACGGGGGGCGGGGTTCTAGGGGAGGGGGGGGTTTCCCTCCCCAGGTGTGAGTTTGACCCTACCCCACACCCTCCCCGACTTCCCCCCAGGTTGTCCTGAACCCCCCCCGGATTCCCCCTAGACTTATTGAAAACTTTCCTGCATACTATGCGCCATAATGCGTTTTGTACGTGTTTTTGAGCGAATCGACCCAAGTGTCTATTTTGCGTTATTCGTGTAGTTAGTTATAGAATTCCCTATTTCAGGTTTTTCATTATTTTGCAAAAAAGCCAATTGCCTTTTTTTCTGCCCAGCCCCCCCCTCCTCCAGATTTTGCCCCCCCCCCCCCCCAGAGTGCCCGCCCTCCCCCCAGGTCCATTCCCGGTTACGGGATGGGTGAGGGTGGGGTTATCGGGTGACCAAAGGCAACCGCCACTCTTATCTGTCTGCCGTCTGTCTGTCCGTGTGCGTGCGCGTGTGCATGTGCGCGTGTGCATGTGTGCGTGTGCATGTGCGTGCGTGCGCGCGCAGGCACGTGCATTGGCTTAGGCTTAGGCTAAGGCTTGCTTAGACTTAGGCTTAGGCTTCAGCACCGGCACTGGCACCCACGCACCAGCCCGCTCGCACTGTTGCGCACTCACGTACTGGCACGCAATCACCATTACACATGCAACGCACCCGCACGCACGCACGCCCCGCTGCGCACGCACGCATGCCCGCACTGGTAAGCCTAAGCCTTAAGCCTAACCTAAGCCTAAGCATAAGCAAAAATTTAATATAAACCAAAACCTAATCTCGTATCTAAAAGCTTTCAATGGAGAGACACGTGAAAGAATGTCGCACCAAGATAACGAAGGTCGGTTCACATGGTGCACATGGTTCACATGGATTGGGTATTTCCTGATTCTTGCATTCCCTTTGTTCTGGGGGTGGGGGGGGGGGGTTCGTTTTTTGGTGCGGTTTTTTGGGGGGGCTGGCGTTTGGGTGTTGGTGCTGTGTTGGGTTGTGCGAGGCGTGTTTACTCTAGAGAGATAGTGCTTTGGGCTGTTGTTAGTCGGCGGCGCTATAGATTGTTGTTTTTTTTATTTTTTTTTCTTTTTGGATCCTGGGTGGGTGTGTGCAAGTTTTCTATTTCTATTTATCTATATATCTTATGTGTGTTGGGGACTGTGTTCGCTCGGGCTTTGGTTTTGCGAAATAGCCGACTCCGACGCGTCGTTGCGTGCCGGTTGCTCGGCGCGGCTATCTAGAGTGGAGGGAGGGAGGGCGCGTCCGATAGGGGGAGGGAGGGAGGCGCGCTGCGGCGGGGCGGTGATGCGTAGTGGGAACAAAGGCTCAGTAATTTCTAGTCGCATTTCCAGTTCGCGTACACACGATAATTGATTTACAATTAAATTAAAAAAAATATGGTGAACATCAATTCGTCGGCAGACGACCTCCCGGTCAACGCTGCCGGAATCGAGGGCGACGTTGGTCTGTTTTTTTTTTGTGTCAATTTTGTTTAAAATACAATCATTATTTATTTTTATTTTGTTTTAGATGATCCCCTTCCCCAGGATCAGAAGTCTAGGCCGCAATACACGATGCCGGGAGCGCTGCATTTTATCCAACACGAATGGAGCCGCTTTGAGATGGAAAGGGCCGAGTGGGACATGGAACGCGCCGAGCTCAAGGTTGTTTATTTAGATTTACTATTTATTTTATTTTTACTTTTATTTTAATTGTTTTACTAGATATTTATTTTACTGTTCTATGCACGCCGGAAGGTGCAATACTTTTTGGGGTCCACCAAAAGGAGAACTGGGGTCCAAGCCAACGTGTTTTGTGGTTTTTATGGAAGCATCGGCAACCAACACTATCCCAACATTTTATTGGTCGTTCGTTGCGCGTGTGACGACATGCATGATGCACATGCGCGTTCCACTGTTGTTGTAGGTAGGGCACACCAATGCCGCTCTAAACAGCCCACCTACCACTGACTCGATTTAGGCTTTGCTTAGGGCCAATTAGGCTCAGGGTTTTGTTTTGCTTAGGCTTGGGCCTCGCTTAGGCCCTGAAACTTGTTCAGCGTGCTACGATCAAACGTGGGCTCAGGGGGTGTAGGGGGGGGGGGGGGGTTTCACCCCCCCCCCCCACTGGCTATAGCCGTCCCGTTTTTTTTTGCGGGGGCAACCCCCCCCCCCCCCCCCCACGGGCCATCGCCATCCCGGATAAGTTGCGGGAAACCCTCTCTCGACTCATTATTGAAAAATTGGGCAAATAGGCGTGTTTTTGTGTCCTTTTTCAGTGTAGTGTACCCAAAAACGCTTAAAAAGTGCTATTTAGGCAGTGTTTTGACGCATTTTCGATCGAAAAGCACCAATTTATGTACGCGCTATTTTGGTGCGAAATCTTCCGCTTCGACCACCCCTCCTCCAAACTTTTTGATCCCGGCGGGATGGCGATACACCCCCTTCCCCTCGAAACCCCCCAGACACCCCCCCCCTGGCTTTTGACCCAATCTACGCCTATGGGGAGAGCTCAGGGGGAGAGGAAGGAAAGAAGGACAAGCATAGGGGCGTAGCTTGCAGATTTTAACGTTTTTTTTTTAATTAAGGAACTCAAAAGCGCGAAATTTTCGCCTGCGGCGTTGTCGTGCTCTTGCAACTCACGTTTGAGCCGAGAAAGGTCTTTGGTTGCGGTCAGCGCCTTCCTCCCCCCCCCCCCTCCCGATGCTTGCTCCTATGGAGCACTGGCGGATCCAGGATTTTCTGACAGAGGGGGGAGAAGGTAAATTTTCGCCGCAGAAACTACACTACTATGCAATAGACAAAAATGACGGGATTTTTTAGTTCCCTTACGAATTAAACGCGAGTTGTAAGAGAACGACAGCGCCGCAGTCGAAAATTTTGCGCTTTTGAGTGCCTAAATCCAAGGAAAACGAAAAAATCTGCCTATTTCCCCTTGTGCTCGCCCTTCTTTCTTGCTTCTCTCCCTGATCTCTACCCCTCCTTCCCCCCCCGCCAAAATCTGAGCTGACAGGAGGGGGAGACCCCCCTCCCCCCCCCCTCGTCTGGATCGGCTAGTGCCTAGCCTATGGGTGGAGGGAGAGGGGAGGGGGAGAGACGTAGGGCAGACCACCTAAACCCGACGCAGTGGCCAAAACAATTTCGCAAACAGACAGCGTATATCGTTAGTTGATTATTATTGTTATTAGTTTATCTCTCACCTTCTCTCCCATTATTAGTTGATCTATCTCTGCGAGTTGTTATGTATTGGATGCGAAACATGTGCAAGCTTTTCTTTTGGAAAAGCCCGTTGGTAAATATAGGTAGCTTTGAGATATGCCAATTAATTGAATTTTGTTCTTAGGCCCGGATAAGTTTTCTGCAAGGCGAACGGGCTGGCCAGGAAAATCTAAAGGCCGATTTGGTGCGACGTATCAAGATGCTGGAGTATGCTTTGAGACAGGAAAGGTAGGCTGGAAATAAATTACAATATTGTTGTTTAATAAACAAAAAATCTCTCTTGCTCTACTATATTTGCGCTATGCCAAGTCGAGTTTTTTGCGTAGACGTCGAGTTATGACTTAACTCAATTAATTTGTCAGAAATTCAGAAAATTGCGCGGAGCCGACGCACAGCCAGAGTTGGAGATTCCGGAAGGTAAAATTCGTTTTGACTCGTCAAAATTTATTTGCGAGTTCTCCGTAATAGTTGTTAAAAATATCACTGTAAACGTTCCCGTACAGTCTTTTTTGTTGCAATGTCGCGACCGCAGCAAAGTTTTCATGACATTTTTTAGACGAATTTTATTTTTAGTTTTTTTATTCAATTAAAATGAATCTTGCAGACCACGTGCCTCTGGATACTGACGCGGTAGAGAGGCGGGGAGGGGAACAGCACAGTTGGCGACAGGGACGACAGTTGCTCAGGAAGTCAGTGCGTGCGTGCGTGCGTGCGTGCGTGCGTGCGTGCGTGCGTGCGTGCGTGCATTCGTATGTGCGCGTGCGCCAAAGCCCATTCTTCTTTCTTCTGTTCACTGCTGGTAGGCTCCCTCCATTACGATATGAACCCGTCGTGTAACATTTATTGTTCTGCGTGTGTGCGCGCGCGCGCGCGCGCGTGTGCGCGTGCGCCCGTGCATGCGTGCGTGCTTGTGCCGAAGAGGCAAGAACGCGCACCACGTCTTGCAGGTATCTGGCGGAGATTGGCTATGGCGAGGCGGTGTTGGACGTGCGCTCCTTCAAGGCCAAAGCGCTGCAGGGTACTGTAATTTACGATTTCCATATAAAAGCTGACCCTTAAACCCTTACAGAAGCTGTCCAGGGCATAAGATTTTTCGCTTACAAAACGGTTGCCATTGGTAAGATTACGCCTAAATGGTGCACACGAGCAAAACTTTGCCCACTGAAGCCTTGAATTTCTTGGTTTTTGAGCAAAAATCGCTGGTGGCTGCTGAAGACATGGCTCCCGTTTACAACGACAACGCGACGAATGCCCTCGTGCAGCATTTAGTCAAAGCCTAAGCCTATGTTCAGGCCTAAATCTATGCCTAAGCCTAATTCGAAGCCTAAGCATAAACATCCTCCTAAGTGGAAGTCTAAGCATGAGCCTAAGCGAAACGTCCTAATTCGATGCCCAAGTTTTAAGCCTAAGCCAAAGCCTAACCCTAAACGAAGCCTTTGCACCATTTAACGTGGCAGGGCATTACTTACGTCTGCATTACTATAGCGCGACACCTTTTTGCTTTGCTGCAGTGAACCTGGAAATGTTTCCTCTCATGATCAAATTAGTCTGAAACAGTTTTTGAGTGCTCTTGAGTGTGCCTTATTGCCTTCAACAACCTAGGTCGTCTGGCGATGTTTTGTTAGTTATTAGTGTTGACTATTGATCAGTTTTGACATTTTAGTTTATGTTTATTTAGTACTGCGTTTAGGTTCTGCGTCCGAAACAGCCGAACAGCCACCGGAAGAACAAACGAAAGTGCAGAAATCGTTGGTTTTATATTTATTTATTTATTTAGATTATTGTATTTGTATAATGTGTGTTTTGCATGATTTTTCTTGTAAGTGCGACTGATGCTCAACGCCCAACAGTTTTCTGTCGATGTGTCTGTAAATAAATTTAAATGAATATGTTTGAAATTAATCTTAAAAAAATAGAGAAAAATGATTTTAGCGAGCCAATTGAGGCGGCGCCACCGGCTGACGCGGCAGCCGACGACGAGCGACTCGTGGCGCATACCTTCGACTTTCTGCAGCACGAAGAGGGTCACAGCAGAAGGTAGCGATTTATTGATTTTTATTGACTCTACCCATTTATATCCCCACCTTTAAGAATTGGAATCCAAGATTAGTCGAGTGGTGCAGGTCAAGGTAATTGCGTAGATGATTAGAGGACCCCCATTTTGCTAGAGTGTGAAACATTTTTCAATTAATTCTAACAATTAATTTGTTTATTTGAGGTATTCCCTAACGGATTTGTGCTGTTCAGCGATGACGAGGAGGATGTGACGCAGATCGATGCCACCAAAGCGAAAGTGAGTGCGAAGTTTTATTTTATTTTAGTTTTTGTTTCTAAAAATGCGCTATCATTTATTAAACTTATTGAAGTATTTATCGAATGTCACATCCTTCCAGTCCGCCACCTCTGCGTGGCGACACGACGAGAAGGCCATGCAGCAGAAGATCGACGCCTTTCAGTGCGTTTAGGATTTTTATTTTTTGTTTGAATATCGTTTTTATCAAAATAAAACAATAGTGATTTTTCTGTCAGAAGCCTAACGCAAATGCTACGCTTGCTCCGTAAGTGTTGGACCGGTCTGCTGGTTTGTTATTATTTTCTTCCGACAGGGGAGCCATATGTTTATACATTGTACTTATGTGATTGTTCCCTACAACGTGCACTGCTAGGTATTTCCGATGCGCTGTTGCCACCAAAATAGCGTTAGCATGGGCACATTTGGCACAGTGAATGTGGTCACTATTGCGTTATTTGACTGTTTTTGGTCACAAACATTTGAAAGGACAAAAACAGTCACTTTTGTCATTTTGGACGATTTGAAACTATTATTATTAGCGACTATTACCCTAAGCGCCCCCGCCCACCCATAGTTACAGGTATTCTTGGGGGGGGGGGGGTGTGCGTCGGCTTCAAGACCGACTCTCTTTAGCAGACGCTCGAGTCTATTGTATTAATTCATTATTCTGTTGTAATTACTATAATTAATGGCAGACGGGAGCAGGACGAGCGCAAGAAGAAGCACAGCGAGGGGGGCGGCGGCAGCGGCTCGTCTTCCGATGGCGAGCTGTCGCACAGCTATGACTCGGACAAGAAACAGCGCGTCGACAAGAACGCCCACGAACTGGGTACGGTATTTGGACGCATCTACGTACCGTAAGAAACCCGTTTGGTGGCCATAGACGTAGAAGTGTGTGAGCGTGCGTATAACCGACGTTACACACTGCCCTACTGCTACTTTTGTAATTGTAAATTTAATTTGTGCAGTATTGTTTGTTGGGATTTGAGTAGTCTTTTTTGGTGGAAGTTATGGTTACGTTTAACGCCCGTCCCGCGACATCGACATGACCTCAAACCCCCCGGGGTGTCTGGAACAAAAAGCGGGGGGGCGGCGGTAGCTGGCCATTTTTTGAGATATACACTGGTACTTCTTGGTCAAAAATGGGTACAAATAGGGTCTAAACAGTGTTATTTAGCCGTTTAATGGTCATATGACACTGAAAAGCACTGAAATACACCAACATTTACTCACTTTTATCGTTTTAGACGGAGTGAAAATCCCTTGGGGAAATTCTGGGGGTCCCCAACCCCCCCCCCCCCGCCCCAGTTACAGGTATGACACGTACAAGCACGCACGCACAGACCAGCACTGTTGCAGGCAACCTCTTGGAGACGCTGGCCGACTTCAAGAGCGACGTCGACATCGGCATGGACGAGGGCGTCGAGGGCATGGTGCGCGAATGCTTCTCTGTTTTTTTTTGCATTTTTTGTGGTGTTTTTTGCGTAACTGACACTGTCTCCTTTAACTTTGTTCGAGAGGTACGGGGGAGGATTGCGAACACGGCATGTGAAAATTCGCAAACGTCTATTTCTGACACACCAGTGCGTGCTAATCAACTTAATATAGTGCATTGCAAGGCATGTTAGACTCGATTCGAAACGTTTCTTGGTGTTTGCGCGCGTCGTCCGATGACGTACCGAATGCTACTCTCGCCCTATAACATCCCCTGCCGTGTTGCGCGTATCAATTTTTTCACCAACCCGCCCCATTTCCACCGACATTCGACAGAACGGCGTCTGTAATCTAGGGCAGCACGAGAAAGTCCATCGAAATCCAACGCGGCAATTGCGATCGTTTAGTTGCTGGGCGCGGAGTCGGCGGTGAAGAAGTGGCAGTTGAAGTACACGCTGAAGAGTCATTGGGATGTGGTCACCGCCATGCAGTTCCACCCCGTCGACAATCTGCTCGTCACCGCGTCGGGTGGGTGTACTTTTTGAATTACTGAATTTTTTTTAAATTAAAATTTGTGGCATGAAGCGGAACGAAACCGTGGACCATGATGTCAGTTGTGCGTGCGCGCTGTCTGGAAGGGGCGAATGAAAACGTGCGACATTCGAGCGTCCAAAATGGAGTGCTTTCTAGCGGTCGAATTTTTTTCCAAAAAGCAGTTGAAAAAAAGAAAAATGGAGGGAGGGGCTCAGAAAACGGACATCCCTGATAAAAGCCTGGGGATGAAATTGGGGGGAGGGTTCAGATTGGAGAGAGTTGCACGAAAATAACGTGTGTGTGTGTGTGTGCGTTGTGTGTGTGTGTGTGTGTGTGTGTGTGTGTGCGCGTGCGTGTGTGTGTGTGCGTGTGCGTCCGTGCGTGCGTGCGTGCGTGCGTGCGCGTGTCTGTGCGTGCGTGTGAGCGTGGTCAACCACGTTGTTGGTTGTGGACTGTGGGCCACGATTGACTGGTGGGATGACCGTTTGGGGAGGGGGGTTTAATCGATTTGTCTTACAAAAAAAAACTCATTTTAAACACTCGATGTGCGTATGCGTCTGTCAGTCATCGCGTGCGCCAATGCGGCGCATTGTCTTCCTCAGAGGACGGCACGTGCAAGGTGTGGAGTCTGGGCGGTCGCGCGCAGCAGCAGCCTCAGGAGGCGGACAAGACCCTCAGCGCCGCCGCCGACCTCGAACCCCTCCACACGTTCAGGGGACATCGGTTAGTGAGTGTGATTTATTTATTTATTTATTTAGTTATTTATTTGTTTCCGTCTACGCACAAACGCCGAGCGCGCACTAAGTGTCGTAGAGGTGCTTGGCACCAATGCGGCTCCTGTCGAATAAAAACCAACAACTTTAGTTGACTTGAAAAACTTAGAAAAAATTGAAATCTTTATAGTTCCAATGGGCCAATGAGCAGCGCATACCAAAACAACCCCATACATAACCCCATTACGTCCGTCCGTAACAGTCCGTAAACGACACTGTGAAAAGGACCGTCTCAGTTCTATGTGTAGTCGACGTGCAGCATTTATTATTGGTATTAATAGTATTTCCGTTTTTTTTCAATATTATTGTCTGTATTGTGCGACCCGTCCACAACTAATCATCGTATTGCAATTTTTCGTGGCGAAAATTGTAATGTTATTTTCAATAGATTTTTTCTAGCGGCTCTATTCTGACGTTGGATCTGGCGCCGACGGGGGAACAGATTTTCACGGGCGGACGGGATGGGGCCGTCAAAGTCTGGCAGCTGCCCGCCGCCCACACCGATCCCTCCGATCGCTACGGTATGTACGCGTGTGCGTGCAGACAATGCACGCTCGCACGCATGCGCACGCACGCACGCGCACAGGCACGCACGCGCGCACAGCACGTGTTCCAAATCCAATGCGTGCTTCTTGCAGACAGTCGTCTGGAGCTGGAGACTCTGGTGGGGCACACGGACGCGGTGTGGGCGGTGGCGCTGCACGCCTCAGACAGCCGACTCCTCTCCGCCTCCGCCGACGGCACCGTCAGACTGTGGCAGCCCGGTATGGCAGCCCCCCCCCCCCCACAACGCCCCTTCTTCCCCCCCCCCCACCCACCACACGCTGCACGGGACGCCCCCCCCCCCCACCTCCTCAGAGGAAATTATTCACTTTGTTTGACTTTATTTTGACAACAACCACCGACACAGCACTATGGCCGTAAACTGGATCACAAGATCACAGGGCGGCGCCGTATAAATAACAGTGGGCGTTGTTCTGCCGCGAGGCAAGGTGGGCCCCCCACATGGCACTGATTTTTGGCCGAAGCCACGGTACAGCCAGAAACCGGAGCAATTGTATGTAGGTTAAGCCCTTGCCCAAGGGGGTTGCCGCCGTGGTTTTGTCCAGCAAGGAATTGAACCCCCGACTTCGCGGTCAGGAATCCAACGCCTTGCGGACTAGATCACAGCCCCACTCCCCCTCCCCTCACTAGCTTAGACACCGATTTACAGGTGTACCGTGGGGTGGTGTTGGATAGTTGATCGGTGATAGCGCCGCCCTCGAGCGTGCGAGCTGCCCTAACCCGATCCCAGTGGGCGCGTGGTGCTTTGATCGATCGTTGGATCAATCGGATCACTGTGTCAAATCAATCGCAGGCAACGCTGAGAGCGGGGGCGCGTCCTCGCCGCTGCTGCAGACCTATGGGGCGGCGCGCGCGGGTCAGACACCGACCTCGGTCGACTTCGTCAGCTCCGAACCCATGCAGGTACATTGGTTTTGCGGTCTTCTTTGTGTCACTAGCGGATCTCAGTGGGTGTACCCTATTGCATCATCTGTTTGCCTTACAAATTAACGCGCACTCATAAGCGAAAAGCCGCAATACAGCAGGCACACTACGTAACGTGACGTAGTATTGGGCAATGTATATGTGACTGCCTGTGTGCTGAAGGCCGATTGTGGTTTAGTTTAGTTCGCCGTTATGTACACAGTGTAGAGTGTAGTGCGCTGTATATACACATGAGTCGTGCCTTGCGCGTTAGAAATCCCGTATGATTTCCTCAAACAATGCAGATTTCCAACAAATAGCGTCTTCTCGAGCACTGCTCACTTTGTCGGCTCTTGCAAAAAAAAACGTTTCGCGTGGCTCTTAAGACTCGCTTTTTGTAAAAACCAACCTAGTCCAACCAGAGGGTGGCACAATCCCCGAATTTTTTTTTGATTTTTTTGAAAAAAATGTTTCTAGACCAGAATTGGATGGGGAGTCCGATGATCAACTCGAAATTTCGATTTTCACACCGCAACTTTTTTTATGGACAAAAAACGTTTTTTTTACTCAAAATTTTTGGTACTTCTGTTTTTGGCCCGTAACTTGCGATTTAGAGCTCGAAACTAAAATTTGAAGGCAGATTCGGAATCCTCGTGAAATTGCGCGTCTTTTTGGTGCCAAAATGGCGCGGGTCAAATTTACGCACAAATACGAAAACACGCGTTGAAAATCTGGTTGGATCACAAATTCGAGGTTTTTCGCTTGCGGTTTCTGCAAAACCGGTTTGCGCACCACGAAACCCAGTTCAGATGAAAGCCCGTTTCATTCTGCGTCGAATGAGCTATGAACGGTCAAATTTCGGGCACACGTCTAGATCGAAAATTGCACTTGAAGTTGTCGACTGAACGACGAAAGTCGACTCGCTGGGAATCAAGTGTTGGGTATAGTTCTTTTTGGGCTCATCCCAGACTAAAGTCTTGCGTGGTCGCATACAGGTACGAAACGACTGCAAATTCCCCGATTTGACTATACCCCAAAATATGGTCTGGATTGGCGTACTGTAGCGCAAGCGTTACACTGTGCAGGTTTCCCCCATTGCCATTACAGCTTGCTTCGCCTGCCATTGCTGCAAAATCGGTTTGCGCACCACGAAACCCAGTTCAGATGAAAGCCCATTTCATTCTGCGTCGAATGAGCCATGAACGGTCAAAATTTGGGCACAAGTCTAGATCGAAAATTGCGCTTAAAGTTGTCGACTGAGCGACGAAAGTCGACTCGCTGGGAATCAAGTGTTGGGTATAGTTCTTTTTGGGCTCACCCCAGACTAAGGTCTTGCGTGGTCGCATACGGGCACGAAACGTCCACAAATTCCCGTGTTTGACAATACCCCAAAATATGGTCTAAATTGGCGTACTGTAACGAAAGTGTCACATTGTGCATATTTTTGCATCTTGCCCTAGCAGCTTGTTTTGCATGCCGATTCTGCAAAACCGGTTTACGCACCACAAAACGCAGTTAAGATGAAAGCCCGTTTCATTCTGCATCGAATGAGCCATAAACAGTCAAAATTCGGGCACACGTCAAGATCGAAAATTGCACTTGAAGTTGTCGACTGAGCGACAAAAGTCGACTTGCTGGGAATCTAGAAGTGTCTATAGTTCTGCGTGGGATCACCTCAGCAGACTAAACGGTGTGATGAAATTTGTGAGGGGGGGGGGGGGTAGAGCTGCAAACCGACCAAATGTTCAGTATTTTCGGTATCGGCATATACCGAAACCGACCATTTTGTTCGGTGATGTCGGTTTGCAGCTCTAGGGGCGTGGTAATTATGATGGGAAGGAGGCGCTTGCCATAGGGTGAGCGCCTATAACTACGGATGGCCTCTAAGCGGGGCACTTGTTACGAGGGGGCGCCTATCATAGGTTACGGTATGCTCATACAACAGCTAAAAATGCAATTTAGACTGCATGTTGACCTTGTTTTGACCAAAAGTGCTACTTCGTGAAAAGCACTTGGTTGGGGGGGGGGGGTGCTAATGGGCCAAAAAGTGGGAGGGTAGCCACCCATTTTTTTGAATTATACTGGTACTTGGTAAATACTCGGTGTACTAAAAACAAAATAGGCTCTAAATAGTGGTATTTTTATTTAGCTGTTTTATGGTCATGTAACACTGAACAACACTAAAAAAACAAACATTTACTCACTTGTATTGTTTTATACAGAGTAAAAATTCCTTGGGAGAATTTCTGGGGGATCTGGGGGGGGGGGGTGTTGGAAAAATAGTGCCCCCCAGTTACAGGTATGGGGCATATCGATTGTATGTGGGGAGGAATAAGAGACAAAAAGGAGGATGGATATATGTCCAGAATTGGAAATGTTCCACCAAAATAGCGCGTAATGTAGGTGCTCTTTGATAAACGCATGCGTCATGTCTAAGCATACCTGTAACTGGGGGTTACCCTCCCCCCACCATATTTTGACACCCACCTGGAATTTTATTTTCCCAAGGGACTTTCATCCCGTCAGACAATAAAAGTGAGTGTAAGTGAGTAAAAAGTGTTGGTGTTGCTGTAAACAGCTAAATAACACTGTTTACACCCTATTTATACCCATTTTTGACCAAAAAGAACCATTATATGTAACTCAAAAAATGGCCAGCTACCCCCAACTTTCTTGCTCCAGCCACCCCCCTCTCCCCACAATTCGGCCATTTACACCCCCCACCCCCCCACCGCACTCTTCTTGACCTGGTTACAGGTATGTGTCTAAGCAGCGTGATTTTGCTGTTTGATGGTCATGCCACTGAAAAACGCACAGAAACACACACGTTATCACATTGTTAGTGGTGTGGTGGGTGGGGGTGTTGAGGGTGTGTGGCTTATGAGTGGATGGGGAACCGTCTCCAGCCCCCTCCCCTCCCCATGGCAGGTATGGTCTGTCCCAGTGGCAATTTCCCTTCCCAGTGGCTGTGGGGTATATGGTATACTCAGTGCAAGTCGACTTTTTTGTCGCTCAGTCGACAAATTCAAGTGCAATTTTCGATCTAGACGTGTGCCCGAATTTTGATCATTTATGGCACATTCGTCGCAGAATGAAACGGGCTTTCATCTGAACTGGGTTTTGTGTTGCGCAAACCAGTTTTGCAGAAACGGCATGCGAAACAAGCTGCTAGGGCAAGGTGGAGAAATATGCACAATGTGGCACTTTCATTACAGTACGCCAATCCAGACCATATTTTGGGGTATAGTCAAATCGGGGAATTCGCAGTCGTTTCGTGCCTGTATGCGACCACGCAAGACTTTAGTCTGGGATGAGCCCAAAAAGAACTATACCCAACACTTGATTCCCAGCGAGTCGACTTTCGTCACTCAGTCGACAACTTCAAGTGCAATTTTCGATCTAGACGTGTGCCCGAAATTTGACCGTTCATAGCTCATTCGACGCAGAATGAAACGGGCTTTCATCTGAAGTGGGTTTCGTGGTGCGCAAACCGGTTTTGCAGAAACCGCAAGCGAAAAACCTCGAATTTGTGATCCAACCAGATTTTCAACGCGTGTTTTCGTATTTGTGCGTAAATTTGACCCGCGCCATTTTGGCACCAAAAAGACGCGCAATTTCACGAGGATTCCGAATCTGCCTTCAAATTTTAGTTTCGAGCTCTAAATCGCAAGTTACGGGCCAAAAACAGAAATACCAAAAATTTTGAGTCAAAAAAACGTTTTTTGCCCATAAAAAAAGTTGCGGTGTAAAAATCGAAATTTCGAGTTGATCATCGGACTCCCCATCCAATTCCGGTCTAGAAACATTTTTTTCAAAAAAATCAAAAAAAAATTCGGGGATTGTGCCACCCTCTGGTTGGTTTTTACAAAAAGCGAGTCTTAAAACTCTGAAGGGCTTATGCTTGGTTAGTTGGGTGTTGATTTTTTCGTAATTTTCAATGCTACCTTATAGTAAACGCTGTTAGCGAATAGCGTTTGGTGTTCAGATTCTCACTGCGTACGACAACCCCGGCACCGCTGGGGTGTTGGACCTTGAGACCGGGCGTACCGTTCTCACGTTCGACTTCGACGCCCACGGTTCGAATCCGGACCGCGACGATTTGTTTATTTCGTTTTTTTTTCCTTTTAGACAGCCCCCTGGGAGGTAGGATCACGCGCGTGCTCAGCCACCCCACCATGCCGTTGACCATTGTCGCCAGCGAGGACAAGCTCATCCGCTACTTTGACAACAACACCGGTTTGGAATTTTGGGGGGGTTCTTATTGCAGCTATAGCCTACTACGGTATACACCGAAGTTCAGGCCAGCTGGTGCAGGCGACGACGGCCCACGTGGCTGCGGTGACGTCGCTCGCCGTCGACCCCAATGGACTCTATCTGCTGAGGTACGCGGTCTAAACCTGTTTGTGGGCTTTTGATATTGTTGTTTTCCTTTTATCGTGCTTTCCGCTGTGCGTGCATGTTGTAACATCGTGTCTGTTCGTGCGTGCGTGCTATGTCAGCCAAAAAGCATCCGTTCCAGCGGCTCCAACGACGGCAGCGTCCGTCTGTGGAGCATCGAGCGACGTCTCTGCCTCCAAGAGATTACGGTGGGTGTCGAATGGTTTACAAACGATGGAACGCACTGTGTTCTTTTCCATCTACAATAGTCGATGTGTGTGTGTGTGTGTGTGTGTGTGTGTGTGTGTGTGTGTGTGTGTGAAGGGGCGTTGCAGCGTGCGTGCGCTCGTCTGTGCGTGCCTGCGCGCGCATGACGTGTTGCACCGACTTTTCTCTGAAGTCTGGCTTCCCCATTCGTCCGTTGTCATTGCAGGCGCACCGCACAAAGTGGTCGGAGGGCGTCACATCGGTGGCCTTCCACCCATCTCGCGGAGTCATTGGCTCCGCCGGTGCAGACGCGCTCGCTAAGGTCTACTCCTGAGACCACGCCCCCTACAGTACCCGATCTGTCCTCTGCCACGCCCCCTTCCCCGCCATCCTGTCTTCATTGGCTGCTCTGCGTCTCCGCCCAGGCGACGCCCACTCTGGCTGGCAGTGTGCAAATTGTCCCAGCCTCTCGCAAAACAGATTGTGCTGCATGTAGTAGCAACAGTGCAGTAGAGAGACTAAGCAGTGAGGCCACGCCCCCACCAGCAATTCAGCCGAACCCATTAAGTGGACAGAGAGGAGAATTGCGGACACACAAGCACGCTACTGGCTAGGACTCGCGTGTGCTGGAGTAAGTTATTGTATGCAGTGTCTGATCGGGGTTGCGCAATTGCGTCAATTTCTTCTTTAATAGAAAAGCTTGCTAATTTTTAAAATGAAATTGCGCAACTGATATTCGTAATGTGGCAGTTGCGCTGCCCATCTCTAATAAGCGCCCAGGTACAAAAGTGTTGCCTGATTTAATGGGACGCTTATTGGAGCGGTTACGGTAGAGGAAGAGCGAGTGACGATGGCTTACTGTAGCTCGAGGAGGCTGGCTTACGGTATTTTTCAGCGCTTTACTAAGGTCGTGTTCAGTGGCGGTGAGTGCGTGTGCGTGTGTAGCTGTCTTTGTGCTACGCGACCGTTCTGTGTGTACCGATGTCGGAAGCTGCTTGCTCGACCGATGCGATAGTGACCTTCCACGGAGGAACCGTATCTGATTGCCCCTTAACTCAGTCCGCACGCGGAACTGTAAAACATTTTCGCAATTTTGTGCCAAAGATTAACGAGTGGAAAAGTGACTTCTATCGAATACCTATGTTAACGCATTAATTTTGCAATGTCTGACGAGTACTGTATGCAAAAGACTGCGCTACGTACGTTTCGACAACTCGACTTTCCCACCGCTGAGGAGGGAGAGGGTGGCAGGTACTTTTGTTTCTCTGGGAAGGGCATTCGGACTCAGCACTCACGAAGTCACTCTGTCTCACTCACTAACTCACTTACACACAGAAGTCGCTCATAATGTCACGCATTAGTCGAACCGCCTTTTTACTCGCGATACAAAACATTTTTGGCTCTGCATGAGTGCGCTCGCGTGCTGATCGCTCTTTACGTGCGAAATGCTACATTCGCCCAATAATTGCATCTGGCTGGAACTGAATTGCCGTCGTCTCTCTCTCCTTTTCTGTCAATTAGTTGACGCGTCATTCACATTTATTTCTGTCCGTCACACGGAATGAATAGCACGTACTCGCGCACGCACTGTGTGTGCGTGCGTGCGTGCTTTCGCGCGTGCGTGCGAGTGCTGCAGAGACGTCCTGAAATCCAAGTCCAGGCACAACAAGCGCTGTGGACTGTGGAGCACTAGGAACGACAGTCACCTTCCCCAAGGACGGAAAGCGAATCCATCTAGAACAAAGTAACTAAGTAGGCGCTGTGAAACAAGAGGCAATTCAAGTCGAATGAGAGAATCGGTTCAACCACTGTTTTTCACCGTAGTTTTGACGGCATCATTTAGTCGATCAATTATTTATGCTGTGTGTGTGCGTGTGCGTGTTCGTGCGTATGTGCGTGCGTGTGTGTGTGTGTGTGTGCGCGCGCGCGCGCGCGCGCCCAAATGCGCGTGATGAATATTGGTACTTGGTGGGACTGACTTGGTGTAACTGTCTCTTCGAGCCCTCCATTGCGATATGAACCCGCCGTGTAACATTTATTACTGTACGTGCATGCGTGCGTGCGTGCGTGCGTGCGTGCGTGCGTGCGTGTGCCGAAGAGGCAAGAACGCGCACCACGTCTTGCAGATGTATCTGGCAGAGATTGGCTATGGCGAGGCGGTGTTGAATGTGCGCTCCTTCAAGGCCAAAGCGCTGCAGGGTACTGTAATTTACGATTTGCATAAAAACTGACCTTCTTTCCCACGACATAATATTTAAATATTTTCCGCTTAGTTGCCATTGGTAGGATTATGCTTAAACGGCGCACGCGCGCACATTTTAAACTTTACACACTGAAGCCTTGAATTTCTTTGTTTTTGAGCAAAATCGCGGTGGCTGCTGAGGACATTCCCATTTACGACAAGCCTAAGCCTAATTCGAAGCCTATGCCCAAGCCTAAGTCTAGACATCCTCCTAAAGCCCGATTTACAGCTGCCGGACTCGGACCCGATCCCGGACTCCGACCCGGAGTCCGCCGGACGAAAGGCGCGTTTACAGCTGCCGGATTATCCGCCGGTCTTTTTTTAGAAATGCGCGCCTACACGTTTGTAGGACAATATCTCAGGTCGGTTGTTGATCAATCGTGTTCCGGTTTTTCGAACGTTATAGGTCACCTCTCAACTTAAATTTCTGTTCTTGAAAATTTAAATTTGTCTCCCGTAATTTCCTGCAAATTTAAATTTTACTCGCTGATGTAAAAATCACAATAACAAAGGCATACACGTAAGAAAATTAAGTACTACAAAACTCGAGGGATCCGTGATACAAAATCAGGGTGTACGCGTCAGCGCACAACCCTAATATGTGACCACTTCTCAATGCCGGTTGTTGAATTTTCGATCGCCTATAACTTTTGATTGCCTGAACGGATTTCAGCGCGTTATGGCTCAAATAAACCGCCTTCTTCTGGGGCGTCGAACGCGCCATAACGCGTTTCCTTGTTTCACTGCAAGGGGTCAAAACCTCCGAAAATGTTGTGGAAACGCGGGTTTTTTTTTTCTTGTTCTCTGCCACTTTTTTGGACCGCCGCTCCCGAACGCCGCTAGCGGTTGGGCTGAAACTTGGCATGGATACACAGTCTATGATGGCAATTTCGACCTCCAATGCATTTGCTCCTAGTCGATTCCAATCTTGAGTTATGGCCGATTTTACCCGATTTTTTGGACAGCCGTTTTTTTGGCCAAAATTTTGTCACCTATAGGCGCTTCAACCGCTCATCGGAGAGATTCGCTATAATGGTGAAAGTTGACCGCCCACACATGTAGCATTTCACTTTCAGCAAATCGGGCGGCTCCGACGTCCATGTCGCCATAGCCGAATTTTTTCGGTAGTTCCGACAAGAGTAAAACTCCAAAAAAGCCATGTAAACCCCCAATTTTTTTTATTTTCGCGAACAATACGTCAAGGCGAGTCATCGGTAGTCAATGCTTTAAAAGTTTCATCACTGGATAATGAGATATGACCTCCCGAACCTTCCAAAAATTATTTTATTTTTATTTTATTTTTGAAAATTTGTTTTGTTAAACTAATTGGTATGAAACTTTGCAAGCATATGCTGCATACAATCAGAAATTAATCCCCCAAATGGATTCTTTCTAAATCACACAATCTTGAGATCCGGAACACTTAGTAATGTTGCATCTTGGACAACAAATCGAGAGGTCGCGGGTTCGACTCCCGCTGGCGTCTCTGCCATCTTCTGAAAACCAATCAATACTGCGTTACCCCAGTGTCCTTTCCTGCTCCACCCATGTTGTTCCCACGACTCATCCTACCTTTTTTTAGTTTTTTTTCGTTTTTCTTTTCGGATGTTAAAATATTTTTTGGCTGACTTTATCAAAGCAGTGAACATCAAGTGCTTTTGGGATGTGCACTCTCATGTGCAACCCCACAAGGCGCGTATGCATGCATGCACGTACGCACGCACACACGCACGCACGCACGTACGCACGCACGCGCGCGCGCGCGCGCACGTCCGCACTCTCGCACGCCCGCACACACACACCAACGCACGCACGCACGCCCGCACTCTCGCATGCAGGCACTCTCGCACGCACGCTCGCACGCACGCACGCACGCACGCACGCATGCAGTCTCGCACGCACGCACTCAACACCAACGCACGCACGCACGCACACACACACACACACACACACGCACGGACGTACGCACACACGCACGCATGCAAGCACGCACGCATGCACGCACGCACGCACGCGCGCATGCAGGCACTCTCGCACGCACGCGCGCACGCACACACGCACCGACGCACGCACGCATGCGCGCACTGGCGCACGTCCCCACTCTTGCACGCACGCACGTCCGCACACTCGCATGCACGCACTTTCGCACTTTCGCACGCACGCACCGACGCACGCACGCACGCACGCACGCACTCACTCACGCACGCACCGACGCACGCACGCACGCACGCACGCACTCACTCACGCACGCACGCACGCACGCACGCCATAGTTGACCACCAGCTTGGCATCTTGATCACGTAGGACGCCTCCTCAACGGGCATGCTGATGGTGGTGGCGTCCTCATGGTCAGGCTTGGGGTAATGAGCGCGTCACACGCCACTTGCTGCGCGCGCGTGCGCAAGCACGCATGCATGCACGCACGCACGCACGTACTGGAACCACTGTATCAGGAATTAGGAAAAACCACTGTATTAAGAAAAAATTTGCAGGCAGCTGCAAAAAAGGAGAATATGTGACTTTCCCAGACTGAACTACAGAAACAACAATGGTAGAACATTGCAGTCAAGTCCACTTTGAAAAATGATTGTATAAGAGCATTGCAGTTGATGTGGAGTCCACTTTGAAAAACGATTGTATAAGAGCATTCAACGATAGGAACCATCGATTTGCCTGTCACATATTCGGCGTTTTTATCGCGAGCTATTTTATTTCAGAAAACGGCACGCACGCACCAAGTAATGATACTTTTTGGTATGGTATGGTAAATTGGGTTTGCAGAACAGCTCCAAAAATTATACCTTAACAGCCTGTTGTGTACATACCTAGTACATACACTCTCTGGGGCAGCGTATGGCCTAATGGTAGAGAATCGGCCTCTTGCGCACATGGTTCTGGGATCGATTCTTGATGGAGCCACTAGATCAAGTGATGCCCTTTCAATGTACTTTCTTGTGCCATCACTGCTCTAGATTACAGATCGCGTTAGCACAACGAACTTCTAGCAGTGTGATACTGTCCATACAGCGATCCCGACTGCACACGTGTTTGCAGAACAGAAGAATTAGGAGATACCATAAGTGTGGTAGATTCAAAATTATCGATTCGTTCAATCGTCATATGTATTTCCGTGTCTGTGGGCGCGCGTGCGTGCGTGCACGCGTTTGTGCATACAGGTACGTGCGTGCGTCCATGCACGCGCGAGCATGTGAGTGTGTGCATTTCTGTGGATATGCACTATGGATATCTCTGCTATGCGTAAGTCCCACACCACTGTCGCCCAGTCCTACATTCGCCCAATAATTGCATCTGGCTGGAACTGAATTGCCGTCGTCTCTCTCTATTTCTGTCAATTAGTTGACGCGTCATTCACGTCAAAGAAATTAGGCGGGGAATTATTTCTGTCCGTCACACGGAATAGCGCGTACTCGCTGTGTGTGCGTGCGTGTGCGTGCGTTCGCGCGTGCGTGTGCGTGCGAGTGCTGCAGAGACGTCCTGAAATCCAAGTCCAGGCACAACAAGCGCTGTGGACTGTGGAGCACTAGGAACGACAGTCATCTTTCCCCAAATCCGAAAAGCGAAATCCATCTAGAACAAAGTAACTACAAGTAGGCGCTGTGAAACAAGAGGCAATTCAAGTCGAATAGGAGAAACGGTTCAACCACTGTTTTTCACCGTAGATTTGACGTCAATTATTAGTCGATCATCCTAGTGTGCTGCGGACTCCTTCAAGGATCGTAGCAGGCGACTTGAGGGCGGCTGCGCGGTGGCGACGGCAGTCGTGGTGCGTCCAGCGTCGACCATTGGCCCGTGGCAGGGTCGTACTGCTCAATTTCGTTGACGACCCTGTTGTTTTCGTCGAATCCGCCCAGCGCAAACGTCTGCCCCGCGCAGGTCACCAGGGCAAAGTAGGAGCGGTTGTGAGACATCGACTGAATCGAGTTCGTGCGTGCGTGCGTGCGTGTCAGCGCGTGCGTGCGTGAGTGCCTGCGTGCCAGTGCGTGCGTGCCAGTGCGTTCGTGCGTGCCAGCGCCAGTGCGTGCGTGCGTGCTCGCGTGCGCGTGTCAGCGCGTGCGTGCCAGTGGCAGTGCGTGCGTGCGTGCGTGCGTGTCAGCGCGTGCGCGCGTGCGCGCGCGCACCACGTACGCCAGTCGCTGTCCACTCATCCTTGTCAATGTCGTACAGCTCGCAATCGTTGCGCTCGAAGGCGCCACAACTGAGAATGTAGGCACTGCTGCCTCGTTTCACCACCGCTGCGGCCGAGTTGCTTCTAAGAAAGATGCACACAACTTTTCCCGTCGCAATGCTGTCGGTGTCAGTGTATATACATGTAGTGTTGAAAAAATGGCAAACTTTGAGGTTTTTCTTAAATGAAACCTTTTTCTGTCATAAAAAAAGCCGAGCCATGTTTTTAACTAAACCTGTTTCGATTAAAAACACTGTTGAATGAACCGTGACAACTCCAGCTGTATTGTACCTGGCCACGCGCGACTGGGCCATCTGCTGCCACACTCTGGTCGTGGCGTCGAAGCGCAGCGTCGCATTGGTGTAACTGTACTCGCCGTGTGCGCCATTGATGACGAACAAGTAATTGCCGTGTCCTACGACCTTCGCGCCCGACACTCCAGTCGGCATCCGCTGCGCCACCTCTCCCCATCTCTCTTTGTCGAAGTCGAACATGAAGCACTTCGACTTGTCGCCTTCAGTGCCACCGCACACGTAGAACGCAGTGCCTAGAGTGCAATGTGCCATTGTACTGTCAGCTATAGTATGCAAGCAGTCATACTGGTACCTCTTTTGCATCTGGGGCGCATGTTAGAGCAGTGGCGTAGACAGGGGAGGGGGCAGGGGGGGTATTCCCCTCCCAAAATCGGTCCGAAGAAATTTTTCTCAACAGGGTCCCTCTGGTTGCAAAATGCCCGGACGAAAGAAGAGAGAGAGAAACCATTTTAGCTCGCTTGTTAGGTTAAAAATGCTCGAAAGAAGCTCAAAATAGGTTAAAATTTCTCGAAAGTAGCCCAAAATAGACTCAAAATGCTCGGAAGTAACCCAAAATAGGTTAAAATTGCTCGAAAGCAGCCCAAAGGAGGTTCAAAATGCTCGAAAGCAACCCAAAACAGGTTAAAATGCTCGAAAGTAGCCCAAAATCTCAAAATGTTTGCCTGCGGCGCAACAGGGCGACCCTGTTAAACCCTGTTAAGCAGTTGGGAATCCGTGCCCTTTCCCGAAACCAAATCCTGGCTACGCCACTGCGTGAGAGTACTTTCAGCAGAAGGAAAATTCCAGGAAGAAAAAATCGGCCTGCTTTTAGCGGGCTCTTGCCCTTCGCCCCTCGCCTACAGGCCCCCCGGCAAGCAATCCGCCCAGCTACGTACAGGGGCAGTGTATCAGGGGCAATAGCCCCTTCCCCTAGCCCCTTTCCCCCACCTCCCCCCCCCCCCCCCCTAGACAAGCCCTTGAGGTCAACCACAACTGTGCCAGCGTGCACCGCGCACTCACCGACTCCCGCT
The DNA here is from genome assembly GCA_030248085.1 of Paralinhomoeus sp. GSCO2_6. Classification (NCBI taxonomy): domain Eukaryota; kingdom Metazoa; phylum Nematoda; class Chromadorea; order Monhysterida; family Linhomoeidae; genus Paralinhomoeus; species Paralinhomoeus sp. GSCO2_6. The sequence goes on along the minus strand of JASAMY010003433.1, from coordinate 3,880 downwards.
GGCGTCTCTGCCATCTTCTGAAAACCAATCAATACTGCGTTACCCCAGTGTCCTTTCCTGCTCCACCCATGTTGTTCCCACGACTCATCCTACATTTTTTTAGTTTTTTTTCGTTTTTCTTTTCGGATGTTAAAATATTTTTTGGCTGACTTTATCAAAGCAGTGAACATCAAGTGCTTTTGGGATGTGCACTTTCATGTGCAACCCCACAAGGCGCGCATGCATGCATGCACGTACGCACGCACACACGCACGCACGCACGTACGCACGCACGCACGCGCGCGCGCGCGCACGTCCGCACTCTCGCACGCCCGCACACACACACCAACGCACGCACGCACGCACGCCCGCACTCTCGCATGCAGGCACTCTCGCACGCACGCTCGCTCGCACGCACGCACGCACGCACGCACGCACGCACGCACGCATGCATGCAGTCTTGCACGCACGCACTCAACACCAACGCACGCACGCACGCACACACACACACACACACACACGCACGGACGCACGCACGCACGCAAGCACGCACGCATGCACGCACGCACGCACGCACGCGCGCACGTCCGCACTCTCGCACGCACGCACACACTAACGCACGCCCGCACTCTCGCATGCAGGCACTCTCGCACGCACGCACGCACGCACACACGCACTGACGCACCCACGCACGCGCGCACTGGCGCACGTCCCCACTCTTGCACGCACGCACGTCCGCACTCTCGCATGCACACACCGCCGCACGCACGCACGCCCGCACACTCGCATGCACGCACTTTCGCACGCACGCACCGACGCACGCACGCACGCACGCACTCACTCACGCACGCACGCACGCACGCCATAGTTGACCACCATCTTGGCATCTTGATCACGTAGGACGCGTCCTCAACGGGCATGCTGATGGTGGTGGCGTCCTCGTGGTCAGGCTTCTGGTAATGAGCGCGTCACACGCCACTTGCTGCGCGCGCGTGCGCAAGCACGCATGCATGCACGCACGCACGCACGTACTGGAACCGCTGTATCAGGAATTAGGAAAAACCACTGTATTAAGGAAAAATTTGCAGGCAGCTGCAAAAAAGGAGAATATGTGACTTTCCCAGACTGAACTACAGAAACAACAATGGTAGAACATTGCAGTCAAGTCCACTTTGAAAAATGATTGTATAAGAGCATTGCAGTTGATGTGGAGTCCACTTTGAAAAACGATTGTATAAGAGCATTCAACGATAGGAACCATCGATTTGCCTGTCACATATTCGGCGTTTTTATCGCGAGCTATTTTATTTCAGAAAACGGCACGCTCGCACCAAGTAATGATACTTTTTGGTATGGTATGGTAAATTGGGTTTGCAGAACAGCTCCAAAAATTATACCTTAACAGCCTGTTGTGTACATACCTAGTACATACACTCTCTGGGGCAGCGTATGGCCTAATGGTAGAGAATCGGCCTCTTGCGCACATGGTTCTGGGATCGATTCTTGATGGAGCCACTAGATCAAGTGATGCCCTTTCAATGTACTTTCTTGTGCCATCACTGCTCTAGATTACAGATGGCGTTAGCACAACGAACTTCTAGCAGTGTGATACTGTCCATACAGCGATCCCGACTGCACACGTGTTTGCAGAACAGAAGAATTAGGAGATACCATAAGTGTGGTAGATTCAAAATTATCGATTCGTTCAATCGTCATATGTATTTCCGTGTCTGTGGGCGCGCGTGCGTGCGTGCACGCGTTTGTGCATACAGGTACGTGCGTGCGTCCATGCACGCGCGAGCATGTGAGTGTGTGCATTTCTGTGGATATGCACTATGGATATCTCTGTTATGCGTAAGTCCCACACCACTGTCGCCCAGTCCTACATTCGCCCAATAATTGCATCTGGCTGGAACTGAATTGCCGTCGTCTCTCTCTATTTCTGTCAATTAGTTGACGCGTCATTCACGTCAAAGAAATTAGGCGGGGAATTATTTCTGTCCGTCACACGGAATAGCGCGTACTCGCTGTGTGTGCGTGCGTGTGCGTGCGTTCGCGCGTGCGTGTGCGTGCGAGTGCTGCAGAGACGTCCTGAAATCCAAGTCCAGGCACAACAAGCGCTGTGGACTGTGGAGCACTAGGAACGACAGTCATCTTTCCCCAAATCCGAAAAGCGAAATCCATCTAGAACAAAGTAACTACAAGTAGGCGCTGTGAAACAAGAGGCAATTCAAGTCGAATAGGAGAAACGGTTCAACCACTGTTTTTCACCGTAGATTTGACGTCAATTATTAGTCGATCATCCTAGTGTGCTGCGGACTCCTTCAAGGATCGTAGCAGGCGACTTGAGGGCGGCTGCGCGGTGGCGACGGCAGTCGTGGTGCGTCCAGCGTCGACCATTGGCCCGTGGCAGGGTCGTACTGCTCAATTTCGTTGACGACCCTGTTGTTTTCGTCGAATCCGCCCAGCGCAAACGTCTGCCCCGCGCAGGTCACCAGGGCAAAGTAGGAGCGGTTGTGAGACATCGACTGAATCGAGTTCGTGCGTGCGTGCGTGCGTGTCAGCGCGTGCGTGCGTGAGTGCCTGCGTGCCAGTGCGTGCGTGCCAGTGCGTTCGTGCGTGCCAGCGCCAGTGCGTGCGTGCGTGCTCGCGTGCGCGTGTCAGCGCGTGCGTGCCAGTGGCAGTGCGTGCGTGCGTGCGTGCGTGTCAGCGCGTGCGCGCGTGCGCGCGCGCACCACGTACGCCAGTCGCTGTCCACTCATCCTTGTCAATGTCGTACAGCTCGCAATCGTTGCGCTCGAAGGCGCCACAACTGAGAATGTAGGCACTGCTGCCTCGTTTCACCACCGCTGCGGCCGAGTTGCTTCTAAGAAAGATGCACACAACTTTTCCCGTCGCAATGCTGTCGGTGTCAGTGTATATATATGTAGTGTTGAAAAAATGGCAAACTTTGAGGTTTTTCTTAAATGAAACCTTTTTCTGTCATAAAAAAAGCCGAGCCATGTTTTTAACTAAACCTGTTTCGATTAAAAACACTGTTGAATGAACCGTGACAACTCCAGCTGTATTGTACCTGGCCACGCGCGACTGGGCCATCTGCTGCCACACTCTGGTCGTGACGTCGAAGCGCAGCGTCGCATTGGTGTAACTGTACTCGCCGTGTGCGCCATTGATGACGAACAAGTAATTGCCGTGTCCTACGACCTTCGCGCCCGACACTCCAGTCGGCATCCGCTGCGCCACCTCTCCCCATCTCTCTTTGTCGAAGTCGAACATGAAGCACTTCGACTTGTCGCCTTCAGTGCCACCGCACACGTAGAACGCAGTGCCTAGAGTGCAATGTGCCATTGTACTGTCAGCTATAGTATGCAAGCAGTCATACTGGTACCTCTTTTGCATCTGGGGCGCATGTTAGAGCAGTGGCGTAGACAGGGGAGGGGGCAGGGGGGGTATTCCCCTCCCAAAATCGGTCCGAAGAAATTTTTCTCAACAGGGTCCCTCTGGTTGCAAAATGCCCGGACGAAAGAAGAGAGAGAGAAACCATTTTAGCTCGCTTGTTAGGTTAAAAATGCTCGAAAGAAGCTCAAAATAGGTTAAAATTTCTCGAAAGTAGCCCAAAATAGACTCAAAATGCTCGGAAGTAACCCAAAATAGGTTAAAATTGCTCGAAAGCAGCCCAAAGGAGGTTCAAAATGCTCGAAAGCAACCCAAAACAGGTTAAAATGCTCGAAAGTAGCCCAAAATCTCAAAATGTTTGCCTGTGGCGCAACAGGGCGACCCTGTTAAACCCTGTTAAGCAGTTGGGAATCCGTGCCCTTTCCCGAAACCAAATCCTGGCTACGCCACTGCGTGAGAGTACTTTCAGCAGAAGGAAAATTCCAGGAAGAAAAAATCGGCCTGC
>JASAMY010003109.1:0-30964 GCA_030248085.1 Paralinhomoeus sp. GSCO2_6 | reverse complement strand
TCGCTAGTTTGTGCGGCGCTGTAGTACGGCGACTGCGTTCGAACTAGGTTTTGACTTTATATTTTGGTTCAGCTCGCCGATCCAAATAGAGATGTGTATGTAAGGCACGTAAAAGGCAAGGGACGAGTGAGACCTAAGCTGAAATTAAATTGCCCAATAATGGAAATAATGCTCAGAGGTGAGTTTTGAAAAATGCAAAAATCGTGTGCGCGCGGCTCGCCGCGATTTCTCTGGCCTACAACTACTCGGCAAAATTCTTTGAAATCCTAGGAGGTGCAAGCTCAAACATTCAAATTTTTGCTCACTCCGGAAATTTATCAAAGCGCCTCACAAGTTCATCAAACAATTGCAAGAAGCCAAAAACGCGCCCAATACGCGCGTCCAGGCGCGCCACGCCGCCCAACCGTCTCAGACACCGCGAGGAGGGCGCGGTGTCAAACGCGCGAAAATATAGCTCCTCCCGATTCGGAAATTTTAAGCCGAAAAATCGAGCCCGCCCCCCCCCTGTCAGAAAATCCTGGATCCACCAGTGTTTGATGGCGGCCAGACCTCGCCGCCATACAAACTATCCGCACAGCGAGGCGCTGTTCGAAGACTCGCTTTTTCTAAGAACCGAGCTTCATCTCGCAATAGTGGCGGCGAAATTCCCCAAAATATTTTTTTGATTTTTTGCTAAAATTTAAGTCAAATGGTAAGGCTAAAGGTGTAGTCAAAGGAACTGCACCAAAAAATTTCAAAAAAAAAAATTAGTCTCCCAAACATTGGGCTGCCTAAAGGACATCCTGACTGGAATTTTTCTTTTTTGCGCTGATTCTTGTTTGTACCCCATGTGTTCAACTCAATTGTTCCATAGCCCGCTAAGTGTTCTCTGAAACAAGTCCAAAGTTCTAGCCTCAAAAGCCTTACAATTTTGAAAACAACGATAACGTTCACATGTCAAAAAGAGTTGACAATGCAAGTACAATAGGGAAATTGCAACTGCAGTCCGATGTAGAATTCTTCGCGGCAGGAATCCAACAAATGAGATCCTAGTCGCCTCTGCCAAGGCCGCAGCAAACAAAAGCTCAATGGGCAATAAACGCAAAAAACCGGCGAGTTTCTGCATATTTTCCGACTCATTTTTTTTGAAATTCCGGTTTGTAGTTTTTGTATCTGCACCTTAACCTACCCATTTAACTTAGATTTTTTATCAAAATCAAAAATATTTGGGGGATTCGGCCACCCAATGCTTGGTTCCTTAGAAAAAGTGAGTTCTTGAAAAAATTTTCGTTTCTTAATATTGTGTTGCCCAAAATGCTACACACCTCGCGCTCTGCTCTTTCATCAGGTTGAATATGTTTTTTCGACTGTTCACAAACGCCTGGGCAATCATTCTAAAGGGCGCGAAGGTCATTTTCCACCCCTACTTTGCCTTTTGAGTGCTCATCCTGTAGTACGTTCCGACTTGAAATCAGCGGCGTGTAAATTTGAAATAACGAGTACGTTGTGTACAGTACGCAATTCGCCTACGTTCAAACCCCCGGTTCCCCTAAAATTCGCTTCCTGCACCCCGTAAAGGCGCCGCGACTACAGTTGGTAAATGATGTCGGTAACGACAAATAATTGTGCAAGCTAGGAGGCGCAGATTAACAAAAGCAATCAATACTTACACATACATGTAACAAGGGTACATGTAGATGTGAGCACGCGGTACCCGATGGGAGACCATCCAGGCGCATAGACTCATGCCGATCCAGAGACCGAGACCCCACGGTCGGTGTTCTGGCGCCACGTTGAGCAGCGACAGGCGAAACCGAAAGTCTTCCATCTCAGCGCCTCTCAAACGCTCTGATGACGCGCTCCACATACACTGATAACGAGTACGTGTATGCGGAGGAGAGTGCGCAGCTTATCCCGCCATACATGCCAGGCGGGACAACCGCCTTCCGTAGGGCCTCTCCAACTCGAAGTCTTCAGCGTTGTAGCATTTCAGCTGCAAAAAGTGGCGGCAGCACAACATTTGAGCATTTAAAAGCGCCAATATTTTTTTTTTGGTTTCAGCAGCAAAATTTACTCTGTGTCTGTTAAATCTGAATACAAAATTTAAATTAAACACACACACACACACACACACACGTTTAAGCTGAAGCAGCCGAGTCTACCGACTCGGCGCGGGTCTCACTTTCAGCAACAAATATCCTCCTGTGCGGCGGAATGTTACGCCACTCCGTTAGGCACGCTCAGTGCTGCAGGACGGAAAAGACTTGCATTTCAGTACTTCCACGTATTGTAAATTTATTAGACATTTTTGAACTTTTGTTTTTTTCACGTCAAACACCCAAAAGAAGTCTGAAGTTAAAACTTTTAAAGCGCAAGAACAACAACGTTGAGCAGCTCGGCACCCAGGACGCCATGACGACGAAGACGAGGCCGGCGAACGAGAAGTTGAATTGAAAAGTGGGCAAAGTAGATGATGGCGATAATGATGTCGATGAAAGTTTGGGACAGAATTTTAAAAATAAAGGATTCTGAAATTTTCAAAACCATGCGCCGCGACGAAGTGAATGTACCTAGAACATACCTGTAACTGGGGAAGGGCAGAGCTGGGGTCTCAGGGGCCACAACGTCCCGTTTTTTTGCGGGATCCCTTCCCGACACCGGCCACATCGCCATCCCAGACAAGTTGAGGGAAGCCCTCGATTCATTATTCAAAATTCGGGGAAAATATGCGCGTGTTTCCGCTTTCAGTGTAAGCGTGACCCAAAAAAAACGCTTAAAAAAGTGCTATTGAGGCGTTGTCTGACACATTTTGGAACCAAAAAGCACCGATTTATATGCGTCAGGGGGGGGGCGGGGGTGGGGGGGGGGGGAGGGGTGGGGAGGGGAGGGAAGGGGGAGGGGGGGGGGGAGAGAAGCAGATGAGGGGGATCTTTAAGAACTGGCTTTTGACATCAACTACTATGGGTTTCCACTATTTTACCCCCCGTTAGGAGGATTAATCATAACAAGCAAAAGACAGAAGGAAACTCGCTCTCTTTCAGAGGTTAGAGAAACAAGTTCTGCGGGACAGCTTGAGGGGGGGGAAAAAAAAAGAGACGCCCGCGCGCGAAAAGCAAACCATCTCGGGAGAGTGGTCATGCGTAGGCCGATAAAGTGTCATCCTGTCGTTCCCCTACTACTGCTATAAATTAGATGAGAGCTTGAGCACAAGGATGAGTGTAAAGTGCCATATAATCACGTTTAGCACACGCACGCAACGGAGTCGGACAACTCCAGATTGAGAAACCCAGCAAACTCGTACTTGCGCTTGTACATTTGTCAGAGATTACGCGTTTAGCGAGAGAATGTGTAGCTTTTCGCGCGCAAGGGAAGCGGCGTCTACAGGTGTGTGTGCGTTTTGCAGTCTCTCCCTCCGATGGCACTTGAGCCGGAAGACGGGCGAAGTGCTGCAAGTCATGGAGCGCGGCAGAAGCAGTATCGATCAGTTTTTCAGGTCATACATGTAACCGGGTCTGAAAGAGGGAGCGGAGGTAAATTGCCAAATTCTGGAGGGTGGTGTCTGGGGGTAGCTGGCCATTTTTTGACGTATAATGGTATTTTTGGTCAAAAATAGATATAAATCCATTGGAAAAATGCCTTGGGAAAATTCTGGGGGGGGGGGGGTGGAAAAGTAGTGGGGAAGGGAAAACCCCCATAGGTAGGTGTAGATTGGGTCAAAAGCCAGGGGGTGTCTGGGGGTTTAGAGGGGGGAGGGTCTCCCGCCATCCCGCCGTGATCGAAAATTTTGGAGGGGGTGGTTGAAGTGGAAGATTTCGCACCAAAATAGCGCGTAAATCGGTGCTTTTTGGTCCAAAATGTGTCAAAACAACGCCTAAATAGCACTTTTTAAGCGTTTTTGGGTCACATTACACTGAAAGCGGACACAAAAACACGCATATTTTCCCCAATTTTTGCAATAATGATAGAGGGCTTCCCTCAACTTATCTGGGATGGCGATGGCCAGTGTGGGAGGGGGTTGCCCCCGCAAAAAAGCGGGACGGCTATAGCCCCTGAGCCCACCTATGCCCTTCCCCCCAGTTACAGGTATGTCTCAGGTGCGTCACTTCGTCGCACACATGGTTTGAAATTTCAGAATTGTTTATTTTCAAATTCTGCCGACCTTCATCGACATCATTATCGCCATCATCTACTTTGCCACTTCGTTCAACTTCTCGTTCGCCGGCCTCGTCTTCGTCGTCATGGCCGTTTATTTGGGTGCGATTCTAACGTTGTTGTTCTTGCGCTTTTAAAAACTTCAGACTTCTTTTGAGTGCTTAACATCGACAAAAGGTTCAAAAATGTAATAAATTTACAATACGTGGAAGTACTAAAATGCAAGTCTTTTCCGTCCTGCAGCGCTGACGTTTACCATAACGGAGTGGCGTAACGAGTTCCGCCGCAAGGAGAATCTTGCTGAAAATGAGACCCGCGCCAAGTCGGTCGACTCGCTGCTCAGCTTTGAAACGGTGTGTGTGTGTGTGTGTGTGTTTAATTTAAATTTTGTATTAGATTTAACAACACAAGTAAATTTTGCTGCTGAAACCAGAGAAAATATTGGCGCTTTTAGATGCTCAAATGTTGTGCTGCCGCCACTTTCAGGTGAAGTACTACAACGCTGAAGACTTCGAGTTGGAGAGGTACAGAAAGGCGGTTGTCGCCTGGCAGGTATGGCGGGATAATTCACACTCTCCTCCACATACACGTACTGGTATAGTGTATGTGGACGCGTCGCGACGTTTGAGGCGTGCGAGTGGAAGACTTTGGCTTCGTTGTCGCTGCTCAACGTGGCGCAGAACACGACCATCAGTCTCGGTCTCTGGATCGGCATGAGTCTATGCGCCTGGATGGTCTCCATGGGTACCGCGTCCCTCACATGTACATGTACCTTGTACATGTATGTGTAAGTATTGATTGCTTTGTTAATTTGCACCTCCTAGCTTGCACGATTATTTTAGCATTTACCGACACATGCACGACTGTAAGTCCGCACGCCCTTACGGGTGCAGGAACGAATTTAGGAAGGTACGACTTGGACGTAGGCGACTTCGTACTGTTCACGACGTACGTTCTTCAATTGTACACGCCGCTGAATTTCATCGGAACGTACTACAGGCGAGTGAGCACTCAAAAGGCAAAGTAGGGGTGGAAAATGACCTTCACGCCTTTAGAATGATTGCCCAGGCGTTTGTGGACATGGAGAACATGTTCGACCTGATGAAAGAAGAGCGCGAGGTGTGTAACATCGATTTTGAGCAACACAATAGCAGAGAGAAACAAAAATTTTTCAAGACTCACTTTTTCTAAGGACCAAGCATTGGGTGGCCAAATCCCCCAAATATTTTTTGATTTTGATAAAATCTAAGTTAAATGGGTAGGTTAAGGTGCAGATCAAGGAACTGCAACCGGAATTTCAAAAAAAATAGTGGGAAAATATGAGAAAACCGCGGTTTTTGCGTTTATTGCCCATAACTTTTGTTTGCTGCACTTGGCAACGGATCTGGTGGCATTTTTGGATTCCTCGCAAAATTCTACATCGGATACAGTTGCAATTTTGTATTGTCTTGCATTGTCAACTCTTTTTGACATGTAAACGTTTTCGTTGTTCAAAATTGTAAGGCTTTTTAAGGCTGACTTTGGACTTGTTTCAGAGAACACTTAGCGGGCTATGGAACGATTGAGTTGAACACATGGTACAAACAATCAGCGCAAAAAAGAAAAATTCCAGTCAGGGGGATGTCCCTTAGGGCAGCCCAATGTTGGACTAATTTTTTTTTTGAAATTTTTGGTGCAGTTCCTTGATCTGCACCTTAGCCTACCCATTTGACTTAAATTTTAGCAAAATCAAAAAATATTTGGGGGATTTGGCCACTATTGCAAGATAAAGCTTGGTTCTTAGAAAAAGCGAGTCTTCAACAGCGCCTCAGTACCGGATGGCTTCTTATTATGGCGGCGAGTTAGCCACCATCAAACGCTGGTGGATCCAGGATTTTCTGACAGGGGGGGGCAGGCTCAAATTTTTTTCGGCTTAAAATTTCAATCGGAGAGCTATATTTCGCGCGTTTGACGCAGCAGCCTTCATTTTCGCATGTTTTTCAACACTTAAAACAGGCAGTGACGCAGTGACGCTACAAACACACATTTTGCATTTTTGCGGTTCTTTAGGTTGTTTTTAGTAGAACACGTGAGACATTTTGATCGAATTTTCAAAATAGGCGAAAATTTTCAATGTTAACTGCCGCATTCCTTAGAATTTCAAGGAATTTTGCATTAGTTGTGGCCAGAAGAATGCACAAAAGCGCGCGCCACAGGCGAAAATTTTGGTTTTCCAACCTACCTCTGAGCATTATTTCATTGGGCAAAACGGTCACATTAGGTCAGCTTGCATCCCTTGCCCCCTTTTACGTGCCTTACGTGCATCTCTATTTTGGATCGGCGAGCTGAACCAAAATATAGAGTCAAAACCTTAGTTCAAACGCAGTCGTCCATACACTACAGCGCCGCAGGCAAACATTTTCCGCTTTTGAGTGCGTAAATCTATGGGAAATAGGACAATATTAGCCCGATTCGCCCCTCTTCTCCCTCGTCTTGGCCCCTTCTGCCCCCGCGACGTTCTCTGCCTTCAACGCCTGCCCCGAACCCCTTCTCTGCCCCCAGCGCCTGCCCCCGCTGCCCCCCTTTCCTTTGCCGACCACGACAGGTGGGGGCACGCCCCCCCCCCCCCCCTTAGATCCGCTAGTGCCATCAAAGTTGGGACAAGCTGTTCGTAAAACACTCCGTTCTTCCGTGTATACTTTCTTTCCCGCAAAGGTTGTCGACGTCAGAGGAGCACCGAAACTACACGTCAGCAGCGGCAAAATCGAGTTCCAGCAAGTCAGCTTTCAGTACAACCCCGAGAAGCCCATTCTCAAAAACGTCTCATTCACTGTGGATCCTGGAACTACTGTCGCCCTGGTACTTCTGGTGCTCTGCGTTGCAGCCGCAAACTCTTTCAGTTGCACGAGCTAAGTTGGTGCAGGTTGGTCCCTCCGGCGCTGGTAAGAGCACAGTCGTACGGCTCCTATTCCGCTTCTACGATTTGAACCGCGGAAAGATCCTGATTGATGGACAAAATATCGCACAGGTAACTCTTGAACACATGGAGTGGCATCCTAGAAAGAACAATTTTTGGGTGGGCCAACACTCGCTGCGCAGCCACATCGGGGTGGTGCCCCAGGACACAGTGCTCTTCAACGACACCATCCATTACAACATCTGCTATGGCCGCATCACCGCCGGCACTAACGAAGTCTTCGACGCGGCCAAAGCTGCAGACATCCACTACAGGATCCTTTCGTTTCCTGAAGGTGTGCAGGCAGAGTGCTCGGACACATACCTGCAACTGGGGTGGGGTTTGGTGCTGGGTTGACCCTACCCACACTCTCCCCAACACTCCCCCCCCCACTTTTTCGTAAACCCCACCCAGAATTTTTGGAAACTTTCTACTACTTACTATTAGTGATGGCAATTTTGACGTTTTTCATTTTTAGGTAGGCAGGTTAGGTAAAACTGGCCGCAAAAAAGCCTTAGGTAGGTTAGGTTAGGTAAGCTAGATCTTTCTGCTAGGTAGGTAGGTAATCGGGCAAATTCTTTAGGTTATAGGTAGGTAATTTAGGTAACTCCAAGTTGTCAATTGTCAGGCAATATTGCATGCATGTACTGTAAACTTCCGAGCTGTGATTGCCAGCACTATGCATTGAGCACACGCACGCACGCACACACGCTCGCACGCACGCACGCACGCTCGCACGCACGCACGCACGCACGCACGCACGCACGCACGCACGCACGCACGCACGCACGCACGCACGCGCGCAAGCACGCACGCAAGCACGCACGCACGCACGCTCGCTCGCACGCACGCACGCACGCACACACGCTCGCACACACGCTCGCTCGCACGCACGCACGCACGCTCGCACGCACGCACGCGCATGCGCCGACAGACATACGCGTACACACCTGCACGCATGCGCGCATATGCTATGTAGCATGCACTCCATCTGCCATGCACCCCACGGATAATGGACGCTCTTTGTTTTGCCGCCAGCCCGCCACAACTGCTACAGTGCTTCAATAGAGCTGAACTTGGGATATATGTTTGAAATACCTAAACTTAGATGTGTGCTAAGCGAAATTGCATTTGGTTTACAAAATCAATTTTATTTCACCCCAAACAGATCACTGATTTTCAAAGTGTCTGCCGCCGGCCACTTCGCGCTTTTCGCAGCGTGCCACGACGGATCTGCAAATTTTTTGTGCACAAATCACTTTCCAAGCTATCGAATGCCATCACAATGGACTCTTTCAGTTCCTCTATATTGTTGGACTTGTGAGCGTACGTTATCTCCTTGATAATTCCGGTACTTAAAAATTACGGTAATCTCCCTTTATAATCAGGCTGCACACTTTGAGACTGTCTAGCTTTAAGTTTTCCTGACCAAACGTAATTTCGCTTGGCACACATCTAAATTTAAGTATTTTCAACATATATTCCAAGTTTCAGCTCGATCTAAGCACTGTAGCAATTGTGGAGGCAAAACAAAGAGCGTCCATCATCCATGGGCCACCCTGTATCACGTCAAATTTGAGGGTCTAGTCTCGGGTCAGTCACCCGCCCGCCCACCGATTCAGTAGGTGTTCTTGAGGAGCATTCGCAAAGTAAAACTATTTAGTTTCTGTAGACGTCCAATGGACTACAATGTAGACAAGGCTACAAATATCTCGTCAGAGACGCAGCGGACAAAGAAATGATCTTCTTGCCAACATCAATACAACAACGAATCAAATTTGACTGCCGCAAACGTAAACAATGGCCACGTTAGCCTACTTGTATCTGCAAAATGTTTCAGTTTGCATGAATCCATTTTTTGACTCCACAAATTTTAGCTTAGGTAGGTAACTTAGTAGGTAACGGCAAAAGCTAGGTAGGTAGGTTAGGTACAGGTAGCTCGATTTTCGCGCTAGGTAGGTTAGGTTAGGTTACCTAGGCAGAAAAAAGGCTAGGTAACCTACTAGGTAGGTAACCTAGCTAGGTAGGTTGCCATCACTACTTACTATCATAAAAAAATAATATGTTTTGTACAGTGCTTTTTGAGCAAAAATCGACCAAAAGTACCAATATCGCGTTATTTTCAGCGTATCTTGACCAAAATGTACCTAGTTTGTGGGTTTTTACAGTGTTTTTTTGGCTGAAAAAAATCGACTGAAATTACCTATTTTTCTTTCCAGACCCCCCTCCCCCAATCCTCCACCAGTTTTTCAGCCCCACACACCACCCCGTCCAGAAAGTGCTCGAACCCTCCCCCCAGGGCCAATTCCCGGTTGCAGTTATGGGTACAAATCCCAGCACTGCAATCGCCTTTTTCCACAAGTCTTCAAATGCTCAGACAACTCTTTTTTAAAATTCTCACAAATCTCATCGCAGCTTACGAGACAGTGGTCGGCGAGCGCGGTCTAAGGCTGAGCGGAGGCGAGAAGCAGCGCGTCGCGATAGCGCGCACCATGCTCAAGGCGCCCGTCATCGTCCTCTTGGACGAGGTTGCTCATTGAATTGTCTAAAGGGGGTAGTAGTTGACAAAAGCCACGATTCTTCAGGCGACCTCGGCCCTGGACACGCACACGGAGCGAAACATCCAGACGTCGCTGAACAGGATCTGCGCCTGCCGGACCACCATTATCGTCGCGCACCGTCTGTCCACGATCACGCACGCAGACGTTATTCTGGTGCTCTCCGACGGACAGATCATCGAGCGCGGCACGTGAGTGGTGCAGGCGAAAACCGGGGACCAGGTCGCGCGCCAGGCTGCTGACACCGGTTTTCAGACACAAGGAGCTGCTGGCCGCCGGCGGCCTCTACTCGGACATGTGGCAACAGCAGCAGGAAGTGCACCGCGTCGAGGAGGCGCTCTCCAGAAAGGCCACTGTTGACGACGCCGACAAGAGATTCCGGCGCAGACGAGCAAGCCGAGAACAGCAACGCAAGCGAAACCAAGACAGAGAAGACTGAGCGCAAGGAAGAACATTAGAGTTTGCGAGTTTTTGGTTGCGATACCACATAGACTGTAATATAAAAATAAAATAAATGTGCCTCAGCTAGAGTTGGGCACGTTTTTTACAACGTTTTTAGCAATAAAAACACGTTTTTTTTGTTAAAAAACGTCGTCGCCTGTTTCTTGAAATTTTAAAAAACGGTCGTAGTCATAATCATAACGTGAGTTGCGTCGTAGTTGTAAGAAACTTGCTGAGATGAGCCACGCCACTGTATAACATCAAATAAAAATGAGTCACTTTAGCACGCAAGCCTAAGGTGTCTACTGTTTGAGCAGCGACCAGTGGCGTAGCCAGGATTTGGTCTCGGGAGGGGGTACAGATTTCCAACTTTTTAACAGGGTCCCCCCTGTTGCGCCGCAGGCGAAAATTTTGACATTTTGGGCTACTTTCGATCATTTTGAACCAATATTGGCTATTTTCGAAAAATTTTAACCTATCTTGGGCCACTTTTGAGCAATTTCAACCAATTTTGAGCTACTATCGAGCATTTTTAACCTCACAAGCGAGCTAAGATGCTTTCTCACTCTCTTCTTTCGTCCGGGCATTTTTGCAACAGGGTGGACCCTGTTGCATTTTTTGGGCTTCACACACTCTCGGGGAGGGGTATACCCCCCTACCCCCTCCCTTGGCTACGCTACTGGCAGCGACTGTACTGTACTGTACACACACAGATGTCTTCGCACGCACGCCCGCACGCATGCATACCTGAGGAGCCCACCTGTCTGTTTGTGCTTACTGCAGTGCTTGCGCAGCTCTACTCCACTCAGCCTTCCTTATGTACCGATTTCGAAGCTTTGGGGACTTCGCTGATGACTTACCATGATGTATCAGGGTGTACGCGTCAGCGTACAACCCTAATATGTGAGCACTTGCGCGCGCGAGAATACGGATTTTCGATCGCCTATAACTTTTGATTGCCTCAACCGATTTCGGCGCGTTATGGCGCAAGAGAAGCGCATTCATCGGGGGATCGTACATGCCACAGAGCGTTGCAGTATTACTGCGCGTTAAGGGGAAACGCCCAAAAATGTTTCGAAAAGGCGTCGTTTTTTTTTTTCGTGTTCTCCACCCAGTTTTTGGACCACCACTCGAAAATGCCGCATCCAATAGGAATGAAACTTGGCACGTCTATGGAATCCGCGGCAACAACTTTGCCCTCTAAAGCACGAGTGCCTACGTCTTACCAATCTTGAGCTATTGCCAATTTTATGCGTATTTTCGGACATAGTCGTTTTTTTGGGCCTGTTTCTACCAAGAGTAAATCTCCAAAAAGTGCCGAGTAAACCCCCAAATTTTTTTTGAGTTTCGTGAACAGTTTCACAACGTGAGCACAGGAAGCTTGCCAGACTTTCAAAATTCACACCACATAATGAGATATTGGCAACTAAAAATTTGCGAAAAAAAGTTTGTCAGCTATAGGCGCTTCAACGGCTGATCGCACAGCTTTGCTATAAAGGCTGGAGGCTGGAGGCTTTTTTCCACAGTCTGC
The DNA here is from genome assembly GCA_030248085.1 of Paralinhomoeus sp. GSCO2_6. Classification (NCBI taxonomy): domain Eukaryota; kingdom Metazoa; phylum Nematoda; class Chromadorea; order Monhysterida; family Linhomoeidae; genus Paralinhomoeus; species Paralinhomoeus sp. GSCO2_6. The sequence goes on along the minus strand of JASAMY010003109.1, from coordinate 19,368 downwards.
ACTGGTGCACGCCAACAACAGCAGCAGTGCAGCGTTTGCGAGCAGTGTAGTGCAGACAAACTACTGCACATAATACTTTTGGTTAGAATAATATTGTACACCGCTCATGTATGGCATGCCAACCACTTTTCACACTACAAACATGAGTGGAATATGTTCATGATATGCATGTCTTGCAGAAAGGTGTGTCTCTATCGATGCGTCTGATCGAGTACAGTATATTTGGCATGCCATGGAATGGATTAAACAGTGCAGCAACTAACGGCATCTAATGGCCTATCCTAAGCGACCGATCTAATGACCTGTCCTAAACAACCGATCTAATCTGAAGTCCGAACCCAGCGACAAGTCAATAGAAGGAGAAAATATGCTAACTGAAGAAATGCAACAAAATATCACTAGAGGAGTGGTTCAGCACTAGACACCCATCTAGGAACAATGAATAGGATCGATAGATCAGTCGACTGACTGAACTGGGAGCTACGATCAAGAGCAGGCTCGCCCAGTGTTGGGCACATGCTATTGGGCGGTTCTATTGAATCTAGAGTTGGGCGCGTATTTTTTCAAACGTATTTGTTCAAAAAAATACACGTATTTTTTTGAAAAAATACGCCGCCGCCTGTATCTTATTTTTCAAAAATACAGTCGTAGTCGTAATCGTAAGGTAGTAGTCGTAATTTTAAGTCGTAAGCCTGTATTTTGTTGAATCAACCTACAATAGTGTCGCTACTCTACCGATTGTAGCGAGATAATGTGCTGCAACTACGGTAACAGTTTCTTGTTATTCGTCTCGCCCCGTTTCCGCGTCAACCATCAATCAAGTTTGCAGCGCGCTCTCTGTCTGTGCCGCGCCGCTTTTGTTCTTGCACTCTCCCGCCCCACGTTTATGGCGCCGCGTGCGGCGCGTCTATTGTTCTCAAGTGCCTGGGTCGCCAGGCGCCGCTGAGCCGACGCGTCTCCCTACCCTCGCGTCGGCAGTACAGTTGGGAGTTGAGTGAGCTGATGTGAGAAAAGAAGGAAAAGATAGAGGCGCTCGGCGAAACGAAAGCAAGGTGTCGCGCACAAAGCCCAAAGTCGCGACAGTGGCGCAGCGAGCAGGGTGTAGCAGCAAGCAGCCCTGAAGTCAAGTCAAGTTCAAGTTCCAGAGCCAAGCAAGCAGCAGCTCTGACGATTTCAAGTTCAAGGTTTCAAGAGTACAAGCTGACAAGATGTCCGTCACAATTCGCCGAGCCCTCACGACAGCCAAAGGAAGACTGGAGAAGCAACTGGCCACTCTCCAGTTGGACCAAGAACCGCTGACCAGTCCAGAGGAGTCAGCGGCAGAAGGCAAGCTTCGACTAGAGAAGCTCCGTCAAGCCATGGTCACCGAAAGCGACAAGATCCAGAAGATCGTCGACCAGCTGGAGACAAAGAACACTCAGTGGTGCGACTACATCGCCAGCCTGGAGCCTAACGACCGCGTTCAAGAGGAGCGACAGTACGAGGAGTACTGCAACAACAACGACTACTTCGCGGCCATCGGCGATGCCCAAGACGCGCTGGCAACAATGTCCGGTCTGCTCAGCACCATCGACCGCTCTCTACAGTCACTGCAGCAGCCAGCAGCTCCAGCAACTGGACCAGCGCAGCCAGTGCTACAGGAGAACGCGATCACAAGGATGAACAGCGGCCAGGTCCAGGTTAAGCTTCCGAAGTTGGAAATCGTACCGTATTCAGGAGACCCCCTAGCGTTTACTGAATTCTATGACGCGTTCATTGCTAGTGTAGACAGCCAAAACATTAGCCCAGTACAAAAGTTCAATTACTTGCGCTCATTTCTTCGCGGCGCGGCGTTTTCTGCAATTGAGGGGATCGCTGTCACTAACGCAAATTACGCAGAGGCCATCGACACCCTCAAGCGTAGGTTCGGTGACATACACATCATCAAGGAAATCCTGTACACCAACCTCCGCAATTTACCACCAGTCCAGTCAAACAAGTTGTGGGAACTGCGCAAGTTAGTCGACAGCCTAGAGAAACTACTCAGACAGTTGAAAGCCCAGGGTGAAAACTTGGAACAAATGTCACTCAGAAGCCTAATATTTGAAAAGTTGCCTCGTTGGACGGTACTCAAGCTAGAGGAACAGTACAAGGCACCCAACGAGGATGGCTGGACGGTTGAGCGTCTTAGAGCTGCTCTACAACAACTAGTGACAGTTCAAGAAAGAGCTCAGCAAATCTCAAGTGCTCCAGCATACGCTCAGAGAGACAGTGGGAGACGACCTCCTCAACCACAGTGGCACCCGCCAGTGGGCCAACGGACTTCTGTCGAAACGTTCTCCATCCCCGCTGCTACTCACCAGCGATTCCAACAGCCCTACACGCCAAGACCTTGTATTTTGTGTCAACAATTGCACTACAATGACAGCTGCAGCCAGTATCCGAGGCTCGACTCAAGAAGGAACCGAATGGTCGAGCTTCAGCGTTGCTTCAAGTGCACCCGCCTTGGCTGCCATGCCAACGGCTGCCGCCAGGCTCCAAAGACATGTTTCCACTGCAAAGAAACTGGAAAGTGTTGAAGATATAGTATTACGGTGACATTCGATAAGTAGTTAGGATGCTGCGCATATTCAATCTACGTCTAGTGTGCGTCCGTTACTGTGTACAAAAAACTCTTACTGGTGAACTTAATTGTACTCACAAGAGGTTATGGGCCCAGCCCACGCGTAAATTAGTTCACAGTAAGGTACAGCGTCCGTGCTGTCGTGGAGTGTTGAAAGAAGCAGTTGAGAAATAGCTGCTGGGTAGCGGAGCCTGCAGAAGAATGGCTGCCGCCGACCGACTCCCGATCGACAAGCTGACGACGGACTGCTGGGCGCAGTGGAAGAGAAAGCTGCGCGTCTACTTGATCGCGAAGGGGCTGTGGGGCGTCGTCAGCGGAGAGGAACTGCGATCTGACCGAGACGCTGACCAAGCCGCCTGGCAGACCAAGGAGAATCAGGCGATGGCGATCATCGTGCTGAGCATCGACAACTCCCTGCTCTACATTGTCGACGAAGCAGTGACGTCAGCCGAATGCTGGACGGCGCTTCGGGGTCACTTCGAGAGAGCAGCCGGAGCCACCAAGCACCATCTCCTGTGCCAGCTGATGGAGATGAAGATGACGATAGACGACAAGATCGAGACGCACGTCAAGGCGCTGTACGACCTGTGCCGTCGACTGGAGGCCATCAACTATCCAGTCGATCAGCAGCTGAAGGTGACGGTGCTGCTACGATCTCTGCCTGAAGAATATGCCATGATCAGAACCAGCTTGGCTCTGAAAGGGGACGCGCTCACGCTGGAGGAGGCCGTCCAGGCGCTGATCACGAACGAGCAGCAGGCTCAACGGCTTCCGACATTCGCCGACGACGGGGCGATGTTTGCGACCCGAACTCGCGGTCGACACGACTTGTTGCAAGGAGGAGAAAGAAGCGGCAGAAGCTTCAACCAGCAGTGTGGAGGCAGGAGGGTCACCTGCTACAACTGCGGCGAAATGGGTCACTTCAAGCGTCACTGTCCGAAAGCTAGACAACACGGAGCGGCGAGAGTGGCACATGACGATGAAGATCAACTTCTCATGGTGCTACCAGCGCAAGGCAGAAGAATCGACTCGTGGATCATCGATTCTGGCGCGACCTCGCATATGAGTTGCGACGCGAGAAACTTCCTCGACTACAAGAAGTTTGAAGAGCCGCGCACGGTTTGGACAGCTGACGGACGACAGCTCCAAGCGATCGGCTCAGGACGAGTGAAGATCCAGACGATGGTCGACAGAGTCGTTAAGAAGGTCACGGCAACCGACGTGCTCTACATCCCGGCTTTGGAACACAATCTGCTGTCTGTACAACAGATGAATTGCCGAGGAGTGAATGTCCTCTTCAGCAATGGAAAGGTGTCCATCCGTCACGGAAGAACTGGCGACTTGTGGGCAACGGCAACGAAGAAGGGAAAGCTGTTTGTCCTGGATGTCTCGAAGTGGACTGAAACCGAGAAGAAGCCGTCGGGTCGATTGAAGGCCACCGTCGAGGATAGTGCGATGATGGCGACTGAGGACCACTTCGAGGTCAAGAAGATCGTTGGACACGATCATCTCGAGGAGGAGGAGGAGTGCGACTGCCTGCACAAGATCGAGCCAGAGCAGCGGCAGCACGCGCGAGACGCGACAAAGAAGACGGCTGCAGAGCAGAAGCGCAAGAAACTCAAGGCGAAGATGGCGCTCGACAGCGAGGAGGAGAAGACGATCAAGGGCGACGAGCAGCAGCTGGCCGTCGTCCACGTCTACGTCAACACGCGCCTGCACTGCAACGGAGAGAGAACGCGACGCCGCTACACCGACAGAGACAAACCGGACGTCGACAACTACCACCTCAAGAATGTCACCGAGGAGGAGTGTTGAAGATATAGTATTACGGTGACATTCGATAAGTAGTTAGGATGCTGCGCATATTCAATCTACGTCTAGTGTGCGTCCGTTACTGTGTACAAAAAACTCTTACTGGTGAACTTAATTGTACTCACAAGAGAAAGCACGCGAGATTGCTATGCCCAAGACTGTTCAGCACTACGCAACCGACGACACCACCACAAACCGTGCACAGTCGGCCACAGCAGTCATTCTACAACCAACGCCAGAGGTTCAATCAACCACCAACAGGAATGCCAAGAACCAGATTCGCAGTCAACTCAGTCGTCGATGTTCCAGAGAGCCAAGAAACTCCAGTCAAGGAAATTGCAGACGATCGCAACAATACAACCCTGGTTTCTGTTGGTCGCATTGCAGAAACCACTCCTACCCCAAAGAATGCCTATCTATTGACAGCAAACGCATACATAGCTGACACTGAAGGTGCCCAAGAACCGAAAAAGGTGAAGGTGTTTTTCGACTGTGGAAGTCAGAAAACGTTTATCAACCAACAAGTAGCCAAGCAGATGAAGCTCTCATGCCAAGAAGAAGAAGTGCTGTCTATTCACACCTTTGCTAATAGACAACCAGCTGTCGTCAACACAGCAGTGGTTCACTTTCAAATGTTTTTCAAGAATGGAAGTTCAATGACAATGCAAGCGAACACAATGCCTCAACTGACAGGTCGACTCGTAAAACGCCGCCTGCAAGAAGAAGACTTCAATGCGCTGAAACAGATTCCAATTGAGGGCTTTGCTGAACCAATACCAACTGAAGATGAATCATTTGAGCCTGACATTCTGATAGGTCTAGACTACTTCTGGGACATCATCGAACTAAAAGAGCAGTTGAATCTTCCCTCAGGCCTGTATGTCATTTCGTCCAAGCTTGGTCTCCTCCTGGGAGGCCAGTGTCGCAACACAGAGTCCAACTACAACCACAGTCAGACAACTATGACCATGTTTGCCATTACCGAGCCAAAGCTTGAAGACTTCTGGAGATTGGAATCTATCGGAATTACTGACTGTCCTACAACAATTGATGATGACAAAGCAGTAGAGTTCTTCAACAACACTGTTGAGTTCGAAGCGAATCGTTATCAAGTGAAATGGCCATGGAAGCAATTTCCTCCTGACCTTCCAGACAACTACGCTCTTACCATGGGTCGGATGCGCAGTCTAGCCAAGCGAATGCAGAAAGAGCCAGAGTTGCTTGAGAAGTACAATGCAGTATTCGAAGATTTGAAAGCCAAGGAAATCATTGAAGTGGTCAGTCCAGCTGAGCTGAAGAGCGATCAAACGATTTGCCACTACTTACCACACCATCCAGTGCTCAATCCGAACCGTGCAACCACAAAAGTGCGTCCAGTTTTCGATGCTTCCTCCAAGATCAACTCCAGCCTGAACAGTTTGAACGATTGTCTGTTCAGAGGACCTGTTATTTTGCCTGACCTAGCAGGTCTTCTGCTGCGATTTCGGCTGCACCCAGTAGCTTGGACTGCAGACATTCAACAAGCATTTCTGAATATTGGCCTTCAGAAAGAAGATCGTGACGTAACACGATTTCTCTGGTTCAAGGACTACAAAACACCAGTTGCAAGCGAAAATAATTTCCAAGTCTACCGCTTCTGCAGGGTGACATTTGGAGTGGTTTCAAGCCCATTTCTTCTGGGAGCAACCGTCAAGTATCATCTGGCCAAGGATGGAAGTCAACTTGCTACTGACGTTTCTGAGAACATTTATGTTGACAATGTGCTCATGGGAGCTGAAAATGGATCTCAAGCAGTGCACCAATATGAGAAATGCAAGCAACTTTTCAATTCTGCTTCTCTAAATCTTCGCGAATGGACGTCGAATTCGGAGCACATGCGAAATGCAATCTCAGATCACGATCGAGCTGTCAAAGAAGACGTCAAGGTGTTGGGCTTACTATGGAATGTCAGCTCCGATGAATTAAAAATTAGCAAGCTGTCAACAAGCAATTTGAAGATTTCAATCCCAACGCGACAGGAAGTTCTATCAGCAGTGGCGAGTGCATACGACCCAATGGGGCTAGCATCTCCAGCCATTCTTCCAGGCAAGATCCTGCTGCAGAAATTGTGTGAAAGAAAGGTGCCTGACAAACAGTACATACCAGATGACTTGCGACATGACTGGGACTCAATCCGCCAAGCACTGTCAACTCTGCAAAAGGTCAAAGTGCCGCGATTCGTTGGTCTGTCTGAAAGTTGCACTGAGATGTCACTGATAGCATTTGTTGACGCATCTGCAGTCGCGTATGCAGCTGTTGTTTATGTCAAAGCCTACAACAGCACCCAAGGTTCAGCAAAGGTTTCACTGTTGTTGTCCAAGACTAAACTAGCTTCCAAAGGAATCTCTGTGCCAAGACTAGAACTACTGGCAATGCTTATTGGGGTTCGACTTTTGAAATTTGTCAAGCAACACCTGAAAGGATCAGTTGTGAACTGTACACTGTTTTCTGACTCAGAGTGCACGATCCAATGGATAAAATCCATCAAACCACTGTCACTTTTCGTTGAAAACAGAGTCAAGGAAATCAAAGCCACCTGTGAAGCTGAAAATATTACTGTTCAGCATGTGCCAACTAAGCAAAACCCAGCTGACTGTGCTTCACGAGGTCTGACACTGGATGAACTGATGAATCACTGTCTGTGGTGGGAGGGACCACACTGGCTCAAGAAGGACAGCAATGAATGGCCAACAGGCAACCTTCCACCTCTGTCCAAGGAACTGCTGCAATCCATCAAATCTGAAGAGCGAGCTAAGAAACAACTCCAGCAGTATCAGCAAATACAAAGCTTTGCCGTACCAGCCACGACTCGTGATCAAGATGCACTGATCGATGTGACTCGATTTTCAACACTTCTGAAACTCGTCTTTACGACAGTGTACGTATTGAGGTTTCTCAAAGTCAAGCTTTTGTCAAAACTCCAAAACTGCAACTCCAGTGGACATAGTAAAGTGCAGTCATTATTTGCCAAAGTCAAAACCACAGGAACAGTCACTCCAGAAGAAATATCAGCAGCAAAAATAGTTCTTGAACGAAAGGTTCAAGCCGACTTCTACCAGCATTTGCAGCTGCAACTTCAACCAAAGTGCACAAGTGAAAAAGACAAGCTGATTATTCAACTCGGCTTGCAGCTCAGTTCGAATGGACTGATTCGCTGCAATGGCCGTCTGCAGAACAGTGCTCTTAGCCACACTGCCAAATTTCCAAAATTGCTGCCCAAGAGTTCACACTACACAACGCTGATCATTGAACACTTTCACAAAAAGAACTACCACACCGGCTTGCAGCACACACTCGCTAGCCTCAGAAAAGAGTACTGGATCCCTCAAGGACGGCAAGCAGTCAAATCAGTCATTGGGAGGTGCACTGTGTGCAAGGTTTTGCAAGGTGGCCCCTACAGAATGCCTCCAATGCGACTCAGGATAAGTTTGCGGCCCCATAAAAAATAACTATGTTCTTTAGAAACGACCCTTGGACCGGTCCAAGTGTCGCTGGCGACACCTGGACCAGTCCAAGTGTCGCTCTACCTTTTTTCCCGCTCTGGTCCGATCTAAGGTTCGAAAGACACTTGGACCGGTCCAGGTGTCGCCGGCGCCACTTGGACCGGTCCAAGTGTCGCTCTACCTTTTTCCCGCTCTCATCCGATCTAAGGTTCGAAAGACACTTGGACCGGTCCAGGTGTCGCCGGCGACACTTGGACCAGTCCAGGTGTCACTCTAGCTTTTTTCCCGCTCTGGTCCGATCTAAGGTTCGAAAGACACCTGGACCGGTCCAGGTGTCGCCGGCGACACTTGGACCGGTCCAGGTGTCGCTCTAGCTTTTTACCCGGTAAGGTCCGATGTAAGGTTCGAAAGACACTTGGACCGGTCCAGGTGTCGCCAGCGACACTTGGACTGGTGCAAGTGTCGCTCTACCTTTTTTCCCGCCCTGGTCCGATCTATGGTTCTAAAGACAGCTGGACCGGTGCATCTGTCGCCGGCGACAATTGGACCTGTCGAGGTGTCTCACTAGCTTTTTTCCGTCTCAGGTCCGATCTTAGGTTCGAAAGACAGTTGGACCGGTCCAGGTGTCGCCAGCGACACTTGGACCGGTCCAAGTGTCGCTCTACCTTTTTTCCCACTCTCGTCCGATCTAAGGTTCGAAAGACACCTGGACCGGTCCAGCTGTCGCTCTAGCTTTTTTCCCGCCGTGGTCCGATCTAAGGTTCGAAAGACACTTGGACCGGTCCAGGTTTCGCCAGCGACACTTGGACTGGTCCAAGTGTCGCTCTACCTTTTTTCCCGCCCTGGTCCGATCTAAGGTTCAAAAGACACCTGGACCGGTCCAGCTGTCGCCGGCGACACTTGGACCGGTCCAGGTGTCGCTCTAGCTTTTTTCCCGCTCTGGTCCGATCTAAGGTTCGAAAGACACTTGGACCGGTCCAGGTGTCGCCAGCGACACTTGGACCGGTCCAAGTGTGGCTCTACTTTTTTTCCCACTCTCGTCCGATCTAAGGTTCGAAAGACACCTGGACCGGTCCAGCTGTCGCCGGCGACACATGGACCGGTCCAGGTGTCGCTCTAGCTTTTTTCCCACTCTGGTCCGATCTAAGGTTCGAAAGACAGCTGGACCGGTCCAGGTGTCGCCGGTGACACTTGGACCGGTCCAGGTGTCGCTCTAGCTTTTTTCCCACTCTGGTCCGATCTAAGGTTCAAAGACAGCTGGACTGGTCCAGGTGTCACCGGCGACACTTGGACCGGTCCAAGTGTCGCTCTAGCTTTTTTCCAGCCCTGGTCCGATCTAAGGTTTGAAAGACACCTGGACCGGTCCAGCTGTCGCCGGCGACACTTGGACCGGTCCAGGTGTCACTCTAGCTTTTTTCCTGCTCTGGTCCGATCTAAGGTTTGAAAGACAGCTGGACCGGTCCAGGTGTCGCCAGCGACACTTGGACCGGTCCAGGTGTCGCTCTTACCTTTTTTCCCGCCCTGGTCCGATCTAAGGTTCGAAAGACAGCTGGACCGGTCCAGGTGCCGCCGGCGACACTTGGACCGGTCCAAGTGTCGCTCTAGCTCTTGTTCCCGCCCCGGCCCTATCTAACGCTCGACAGACACCAGGACCAGCCCAGCTGTCGCTGGCGCCACTTGGCCCGGTCCAGGTGTCACTCGAGCTTTTTTCCCGCCCTGGTCCGATCTAAGGTTCAAAAGACACCTGGACCGGTCCAGCTGTCGCCGGCGACACTTGGACCGGTCCAGGTGTCGCTCTACCTTTTTCCCGCCCTGGTCCGATCTAAGGTTCGAAAGACACCTGGACCGGTCCAGGTGTCGCCGGTGACACTTGGACCGGTCCAGTTTTCACTCTAGCTTTTTCCCGCCCTGGTCCGATCTAAGGTTCGAAAGACACCTGGACCGGTCCAGGTGTCGCCAGCGACACTTGGACCGGTCCAAGTGTCGCTCTACCTTTTTTCCCACTCTAGTCCGATCTAAGGTTCGAAAGACACCTGGACCGGTCCAGCTGTCGCCGGCGACACTTGGTACGGGCCAGGTGTCGCGGTAGCTTTTTTACCACACTGGTCCGATCTAAGGTTCGAAATACAGCTCTACCGGTCCTGGTGTCGCCGTTGACACTTGGACCGGTCCAGGTGTCGCTCTAGCTTTTTTCCCCCCTCTGGTCAAAACTACGGTTCGAAAGACAGCTGGACCGGTCCAGGTGTCGCCGGCGACACTTGGACCGGTCCACGTGTCGCTCTAGCTTTTTTCCCGCTCTGGTCGGTCCAGGTGTCGCCGGCGATCTACCTTTTTCCCGCCCTGGTCCGATCTAAGGTTCAAAAGACACCTGGACCGGTCCAAGTGTCGCCGGCGACACCTGGACCGGTCCAAGTGTCCCCGCCGACACTTGGACCGGTCCAGGTGTCGCTCTAGCTTTTTTCCCCCCCTGGTCCGATCTAAGGTTCGAAAGACACCTGGACCGGTCCAAGTGTCGCCGGCGACACCTGGACCGGTCCTGTTGACGCCGGCGACACTTGGACTGGTCCAGGTGTCGCTCTAGCTTTTTTCCCGCTCTGGTCCGATCTAAGGTTCGAAAGAGCACCTGGACCGGTCCAGGTGTCGCTCCAGGTGTCGCCGGCGACACTTGGACTGGTCCAGGTGTCGCTCTAGCTTTTTTTCCCGCTCTGGACCGGTCCAGGTGTCGCCGGCGATCTACCTTTTTCCCGCCCTGGTCCGATCTAAGGTTCAAAAGACACCTGGACCGGTCCAAGTGTCGCCGGCGACACCTGGACCGGTCCAGGTGTCGCCGGCGACACTTGGACCGGCCCAGGTGTCACTCTAGCTTTTTTCCCACCCTGGTCCGATCTAAGGTTCGAAAGACACCTGGACCGGTCCAGGTGTCGCCCCGGCGACACTTGGACCGGTCCAGGTGTCGCTCTACCTTTTTCCCGCCCTGGTCCGATCTAAGGTTCGAAAGACACCTGGACCGGTCCAGGTGTCGCCGGTGACACTTGGACCGGTCCAGGTGTCACTCTAGCTTTTTCCCGCCCTGGTCCGATCTAAGGTTCGAAAGACACCTGGACCGGTCCAGGTGTCGCCGGCGACTCTTTGACAGGTCCTGGTGTGGATCTAGCTTTTTTCCCCCCCTGGTCCGATCTAAGGTATGAAAGTCACCTGGCCCGGTCCAGGTGTCGCCGGCGACACTTGGACCAGTCCAGGTGTCGCCCGGTCCAGGGGGCCCCGCCGACACTTGGACCAGTCCAGGTGTCGCTCTACCTTTTTTCCCGCCCTGGTCCGATCTAAGGTTCAAAAGACACCTGGACCGGTCCAGGTGTCGCCGGCGACACTTGGACCAGTCCAGGTGTCGCTCTACCTTTTTTCCTGCTCTGGTCCGATCTAAGGTTCGAAAGACACCTGGACCGGTCCAGCTGTCGCCGCCGACACTTGGACCGGTCCAGGTGTCACTCTAGCTTTTTCCCGCTCTGGTCCGATCTAAGGTTCGAAAGACACCTGGACCGGTCCAGGTGTCGCCGGTGACACTTGGACCGGTCCAAGTGTCCGCTGGGTAGAAAGGGATGCTGTCTAGATGGGGGGGGGGCGGGGAGCGGGATGTGTGTGTGTGTGGGGGGGGGGGGGGGGGGGGGGGGGTGTGGGGGCCTGGAATGAGGGGGAAGGAAGAGTTGGACTGTTGCATCTGTTGTGAGCAAGTGGCACATGTGCTACAGATCTGTGTTTGTGTGTGTATGGTGTGAGTTGGTGGGGGGGGGGGGGGCGTGGAGTAAGAGTTGACGGGCCCGCCCATATGCAGGGTGGAGTCGACTAGTGGGCGTGTGCAGGGACGTGCGCCACTGTGTGCGCGAGTGCGTGCACGCGCGCGCGTGCGTGTATTCATGCAGTTGAAGTGAGAGTTGGAGGGTGTTGAAAGTTCTTGTTTTGTGAAAGTTTCATGGGTAATCAAAAATGTGGAGGAAATGCATTGTTTCATGGTACGTCTCTATCATCAAAACTTTCTCCAACAATTACAATCAAAACAGCAGCAAGTACCGTGATGTAGACACGAGGAGTATGATCCAAAATTCCTGGCCCCCTACCCCCCCCCCCCTACACAGCATACTCTCCCCCCTTCCAGCCTAACTCCACACACACATACCTGACTGCCACGCACGCACCTACGGGCGGCCTTTCTAAGTGTTGCCCTCAACACTTGGACCAGTCCAAGTGTCGCCAGCGACACCTGGAGCGGTCCAGGTGTCTTTTGAACCTTAGATCGGACGAGGATGGGAAAAAGAGGTAGGGCGACACTTGGACCGGTCCAGGTGTCGCCGGTGACACCTGGAGCGGTCCAGGTGTCTTTCGAACCTTAGATCGGACCAGGGCGGGAAAAATAGTAGAGCGACACTTGGACCGCTCCAAGTGTCGCCTGCGACACGTGGACCGGTCCAGGTGTCGCCGGTGACACCTGGACCAGTCCAAGTGTCTTTCGAACCTTAGATCGGACCACGGCGGAAAAAAAGGTAGAGCGACACTTGGACCGGTCCAAGTGTCGCCGGTGACACCTGGACCGCTCGAAGTGTCGCCGGCGACACTTGGACCGGTCCAGGTGTCGCCGGCGACACCTGGACCGGTCCAGCTGTCTTTCGAACCTTAGATCGGACCATGGCGGGAAAAAAGTAGAGCGACACTTGGACCGGTCCAGGTGTCGCCGGCGACACCTGGACCGGTCCAAGTGTCTTTTTCGAACCTTAGATCGGACCATGGCTGGAAAAAAGGTAGAGCGACACTTGGACCGGTCCAAGTGTCGGCGGCGACACCTGGACCGGTCCAAGTGTCGCCGGCGACACCTGGACCGGTCCAGGTGTCTTTCGAACCTTAGATCGGACCACGGCGGAAAAAAGGTAGAGCGACACCTGGACCGGTCCAAGTGTCGCTGGTGACACCTGGACCGCTCGAAGTGTCGCCAGCGACACTTGGACCGGTCCAGGTGTCGCCGGCGACACCTGGACCGGTCCAGCTGTCTTTCGAACCTTAGATCGGACCATGGCGGGAAAAAAGTAGAGCGACACCCTGGACCGCTCCAAGTGTCGCCGGTGACACTTGGACCGGTCCAGGTGTCGCCGGCGACACCTGGACCGGTCCAAGTGTCTTTCGAACCTTAGATCGGACCATGGCTGGAAAAAAGGTAGAGCGACACTTGGACCGGTCCAAGTGTCGGCGGCGACACCTGGACCGGTGCCAGTATTGCCCGCGCCACCGGGCCCGGGCCAGGTGTCGTTCGAACCTTAGATCGGACCAGGGCGGGAAAAAAGGTAGAGCGACACTTGGACCAGTCCAAGTGTCGCCGGCGACACCTGGACCGGTCCAAGTGTCGCCGGCGACACCTGGACCGGTCCAAGTGTCGCCGGCGACACCTGGACCGGTCCAGGTGTCTTTCGAACCTTAGATCGGACCAGGGCAGGAAAAAAGGTAGAGCGACACTTGGACCGGTCCAAGTGTCGCCGGCAACACCTGGACCGGTCCAAGTGTCGCCGGCGACACCTGGACCGGTCCAGGTGTCTTTCGAACCTTACATCGGACGAGGATGGGAAAAAGAGGTAGAGCGACACCTGGAGCGCTCCACGTGTCGCCGGCGACACTTGGACCGGTCCAGGTGTCTTTCGAACCTTAGATCGGACCACGGCGGGAAAAAGTAGAGCGACACCTGGACCGGTCCAAGTGTCTTTCGAACCTTAGATCGGACCACGGCGGAAAAAAGGTAGAGCGACACTTGGACCGGTCCAAGTGTCGCTGGTGACACCTGGACTGGTCCAACTGTCCCTGGCGACACCTGGACCGGTCCAGGTGTCTTTTGAACCTTACATCGGATGAGGATGGGAAAAAGAGGTAGAGCGACACCTGGACCGGTCCAAGTGTCGCCGGCGACACCAGGACGCTACAACGCGCGCCCGTCAACAGAAGTGTTCAAAGAAGAGTGCTCCACCACGCATGGCACAGTGGTCACGCCCTAGCGCCCAAAACTTTTGAGCTCCTAGGATCGAGCCCTTTCCATGGCAGTACCGCTTCTTCACTAGCTCGCCTAAGGTCAGATGCAGCTAGCGGCCCCATGCCATTCCTTACTGCGCACTTTTACAGGGATGGGGCCGCAAACTGCACCTGACCCTCCAATGCCACAGTTGCCAGAGTCAAGAGTAAACGCTGCACCCCCATTCAAGTACACAGGACTAGACTACCTTGGCCCACTGTGGATAAAAATCCAAGACAAAAAGATCAAGGTGTGGATCTGTCTGTTTACCTGCTTCATCACTAGAGCGGTTCACTTGGAAGCAGTCCTCGGACTGAGTGCGAATGAATTTCTGAACTGCATGCGACGATTCATTGCCAGAAGAGGCAAACCACACACCATTATTTCTGACAACTTTCCAACGTTTCGGCTAGTCCAGACAGTGCTTGCAAAGGTTTGGACAAATCTCAAAGGAAACGATGAAGTCTGGAGCTACTTCTCAGCTGAAGCAATCACTTGGAAATTCATAACAGAGTACGCTCCATGGCAAGGAGGATTCTACGAACGGCTCGTCGGCTTAGTGAAAGTGACCATGCGTCGAGCAATTGGAAAAAGAATGCTGACATTCGACGAACTGCACACGTTCCTAGCTGAATCAGAAGCCATAGTCAATTCGAGGCCACTGACATATGTCACCACAGAAACAAACCACTGGGAGATTTTGAGACCAATTGACTTCCTTGCGCCGCACATTCGCATTGGAAGTGTGGCCATCGAGCATGACAGTGACGATGAAGATTACCTGCCTCGAGACACCAACCAAGCACAACTGGAGAAAACTTGGGCAAAATCACAGAAGAATCTCAACCACTTCTGGGAGCTGTGGAATGAGTACTACATTCAACTTCTGAGAGAAAGACAACAAGTCGAGCACAAGCAAACACGCGTTGGACACCCATCCAAGCCAAACATTGGCGATCTAGTGCTCATTAAGCAAGACAACATGGCACGCGCCAGCTGGAAGTTGGGCAGAGTCGTCGCTCTACTGCCTGGAGCAGACAACAAGATCAGATCAGCCGAAGTCGAGCTTCCAAACAAGAACACATTGAAGCGACCAATCAACTTGCTGTATCCCACTGAAATCCGAAGCAGTACAAGCTTGTCACCGAACCCATGATCGCTTTCTACAGGGTCACATGGTACACACCACACAAACACAAAAGCAAGCGCGTATGACCCGTATGACTCGCAGTGTTTCGCTCAATTGTTTCGCATCGTCGTCTCACCGTTTTTCTCGTTGTGCGGAGTGTCGCTACTCTACCGATTGTAGCGAGATAATGTGCTGCAACTACGGTAACAGTTTCTTGTTATTCGTCTCGCCCCGTTTCCGCGTCAACCATCAATCAAGTTTGCAGCGCGCTCTCTGTCTGTGCCGCGCCGCTTTTGTTCTTGCACTCTCCCGCCCCACGTTTATGGCGCCGCGTGCGGCGCGTCTATTGTTCTCAAGTGCCTGGGTCGCCAGGCGCCGCTGAGCCGACGCGTCTCCCTACCCTCGCATAGGCAGTACGGTTGGGAGTGGAGTGAGCTGATGTGAGAAAAGAAGGAAAAGATAGAGGCGCTCGGCGAAACGAAAGAAAGGTGTCGCGCACAAAGCCCAAAGTCGCGACAAATAGATAATAAAACATTTGTTGTTAATCAATGTACCTTACATTGAACAGCAGATATGAGAGTTGTGTAGTGGGTAGACTTACCACCAGACGATTTGTTTGACATCACATTATTCTTATGATGCTTAGGTTTGCTTACGTTAGGTTTTGGACGCAGCGGACGCGAACCCAACAATTGGTTCGGCTAGCTTTTGCTATTGTTAGCTCGTCGCGTTCTTAGTGTCGCTTCGACCTGCTTCGCGTTCTTGGATGCGTGGCCCCCATTTCTCACTTTGTTGGATGCCAACCAAATCTCTTGGTCGCTCATTACTCCGCTTACGCACCACTCACCCACACACTCACCTCACACCCACACACACGCACGCACAAACACTCCTACTCGTCTACTTGCGTGCTTGCACAGTTTTACAGCGTTCGACCTACTTTATGTACCGATTTTTTAGCTTTGGACACTTCGCTGATGGCTTACTATGATGTGTGGTACCTGTACATACGTACTCTAAAAAATACAAAAGATACGTATTTTTTTTTTAAAAATACCGTATTTTTTCAAAAAAATACGCTAGTCCAAAGTCAAAACGTATTTTTCCCAACTCTAATTGGAGCCCTAGTAAGACCAGGCACTAGGATCGAGGATTGGACGGCACTAGGCACACGTCCTTTGGAAACTGTTGTGTACCTCCGCTGCCAAGCTGGCTGCGCAATTTCACCCGCTCAGGGTCAGGTGATCAGAGAAACGAGTGCTGCTATGCAGTAGTAGGGGCCCCGGTATTGGGTGCAACTTGCACGCGCGCCATACCGTATTCTAAGCCTAAGCCCTGTGAAATATCTAAGCCTAAGCCCTAGTGAAACCTCTAAGCCTAAGCCCTAGTGAAATCTCTAATCCTAAGCCTATTGAAATCTCGTCTGATTAATTAGTCATTAATTAGTAATTAATTTGTTGCAGGTGTGCGCCGGAAATTGTCGCGCGAGCAGTTTCGGGTACCAATTGTGATTTCCGTGCTGCTTGTGGAACTGCCGCCGCCGTGTGTTTCCAGAGTATACAGTGTAGTTTTTCGGTTCACGCCACCGCCGCGTCGCTTTTCGGCCCCCTGGGACGAAAAAAGAACGGTGGGAATCGACCGCTGGCACGCAGAATTTCCGGTGCACACACACGGAAGTTCCATTGTCGCAGCGCGTCGCTGCGTGTACATAGCTGTGCATATCGCTAGCAGCGAGCGTGCGTGCTGCGTTTCGCCGCGGCGTCAGCTGCGCTGCCTAAGCGAGCGCGAGATGTGCAATGAAATTCGACCTGGCTTGGGTAGTTACGTAACGTCTGGCTGGGCGCAAGTGCGCCAGAGAGGGAGGGCGCGCGGCCAATCAGAGAGCGGCGCGCAGACGTAGGCCGCTCAGAGCGCCAAGTGCGAATTCGGTCGGCTCGAAGGCGGCATCCAACAGAACAGAGAGTGGAAAGCAGTTGCCGAAATTCCCGCGCTCGCACCGTTACGTAACTACTATAAGCTGTGAATGGTAGTGTTGCATGCAAATTTATTGAGAAATTGCTGATAATTCCTCTACACGAGCCAAAAATTGCGTCATCTGTGGAGAAAAAGGCAATGTTGCATGCAAATTTGTTGAGAAATTGATGATGATTTCTCTGCCCGAGCCTAAAATTGAGCCATCAGTGGGGAAAAAGGTAGTGTTACATGCAAATTTATTAAGAAATTGATGATAATTCCTCTGCACGAGTCGCAAAATTGCGCCATCTGTGGAGAAAAAGGTAGTGTTGTATGCAAATTTATTGAGAAATTGATGATAATTCCTCTGCACGAGCCAAAAATTGCGCCATCTGTGGAGAAAAAGGCTATGTTGCATGCAAATTTGTTGAGAAATTGATGATAATTTCTCTGCACGAGCCTAAAATTGAGCCATCAGTGGGGAAAAAGGTAGTGTTTCATGCAAATTTATTAAGAAATTGATGATAATTCCTCTGCACGAGTCGCAAAATTGCGCCATCTGTGGAGAAAAAGGTAATGTTGCATGTAAATTTCTTAAGAAATTGTTGAAAATTCATCTGCACGAGCCTAAAATTGCCCCATCTGTGGAGAAAATGGTAGTGTTTCATGCAAATTTATTAAGAAATTGATGAAGCTTCCTCTGCACGAGTCTAAAATTGCACCATCTGTGAAGAAAAAGGTAGTGTTGCACCCAAATTAATTACGAATTTGATTATAGTTGCTCTGCATCAGTCTCAAAATGCACCAACTGCACAGAAAAATGCAGTGTTACCCTTAAATTAATTAAGAATTTGATGATAAATGAGGCTCAAAGCACAGCAACTGCACAGAAAAATGCAGTGTTACACCCAAATCGGTTAAGAATTTGATCATAAGTGCCCTGAATCAGCATTCAAAATGCACCAACTGCACAGAAAAATGCAGCGTTGTGCCCAAATTAAGTGTGTGTGCGTGCGTGCGTGCGTGCGTGCGCGCGTGCGTGCGTGCGTGCGTGCGTGCGTGTTTGTATGTGTGTGTGTGTGAGTGCGTGCGTGCCTGTGTGCGTGCGTTACTGCGTGTGTGCGTGCGGCGTGTTATTACATTGTTACGATATCAGCAGTGAATACGGTAGAGCCGCACGCATATAAGGTAGACCACAACGAAAGGGAGTAACTCTTTGCAAAAATGAAATGTTCATGCAGTGAAAGCAATAAAGAATGTCTACGACCGCCCTACCAGATAACTTTGTCACACTCCAACTACAGCAAGAAGTTTCAGACGCACGGTTAGTTTTCTTTAGAACTTTTATCAAAAAAATTGTCAATCGGTTTAGAGCTCAATTTTCTGGTAAAAGTCGGACCGTCCTTTGAGCCGCACAAAGAGCTACACCGAGCCATGACTGAAGTGTACGATGAGGCCTTCCGCGATGCTGATCCAGACGCTAGAGTCGGAATAACACTTAGCCACCCAGAGTTCGAGTCCAAAGCTGGAATCAGTTTCAAGAGGAGTGCAGACGCAAATCCAGCTGAAGCAACCAAACTACTCCAAGAAATTATGCAGAGCAACAAGTCAGCGGCCATTTTGGACATTGAAATTGAGGCAAAGCGAATTGACCCACCACCAAGGATTGCTGCATTAAAGAATGGACGCTCATAGCCAAGAAGATTGTTCTCTAGCGATCGAATTTACTGCTTTTTTTCGTCCCAAGGGGACGAAAAGCAGCGCGCCGTGGAAAAGAACCAGAAAATCACACTGTACTTTATTCGTTTGGGTCGCTCTGTGATGTAGTGTTATTGGTTGTTGAGCAAATCCAGCAGTTTTGTTGTTTTTCTAGCATTCGTGGCACCAATGACGAGCACAACAGAACAAGGAACAAGGTACCGTAAACCCTATAATTAGCCCCCCGGGGGCTAATTTTTTCGTTCGAGCTGTAGGTGGGTGTATAATTATAGGGGGGGGGCTAATTATAGGGGGGGCTTGTAAACTGGAAGTGTCGATGAGTGGGAAGATGTGTGGGCAAAAAGGCGCGTGGAGGCGATTTTTAAGGGAAAAAGGCGCTGTGCACACACGTTGGTACACTCTAACACACTCTCACACAGTATCACATGCACATACGTGTACATACATACACATACGCGACCATACATACACCCAGACATGGAAACATGTGCCTTTTAGACGATGGTTCATTTAGGGAGGGGGCGTAATTATAGGGGGGGGGGGGCTTATTAACTCAAAGTGGTCTTGGGAGGGTGAATTATTATAGGGGGGGGGGCTAATTATAGGGGGGGGCTAATTATAGGGTTTACGG
>JASAMY010002870.1:0-30975 GCA_030248085.1 Paralinhomoeus sp. GSCO2_6 | reverse complement strand
AGGTAGTAGTGAGGCTTTAGTGCACGAGTCAATGTCGCGCCGAAGAGAAATGCAACTGACCTTGCCACCACTGCCATGTCTAAATTGGCGGAAAATCCCACTAGTTTTTTTGTGTAGTGTTGCATAGAAAAGAAAAGCTCGCCTGCGCCGCAGCCCGGCCCAACAATCAGTTTAAATCCAACGGTGTTTTGCAGCTGGATAATTCGATCAACAGGATCGTAGTCCCCACATGTAGTCACGTGCATGTCGTAATAGAATCTGAAGAGGGAATGGATGTGGGGGCGGCGTGAGAAGTCGAATTCTGCTGCTGACTTCCAGGTGACATCTTCCGGGAGAACTCGTGTCTCGGCGACGAGAGAGGTCGCTGAAGCGGTGACGGCGTGTAGGGACTGCTCCACGGCGGTGGTGTCTGTGCTGCCGGGGTGGAAGAAGGACACGAGCACGCGGAGCTCGCTCCCAGTCGACTCTGCCCCTCGCACAGCCAGGCAGGACGCCCACAACAGCAGCAGCGAGAACAGCATCATCCTCTTGTGCCAAAGTGACGACAAAACCGTGGCTATCTCTGAAAAGGCCCATTAGACTCACATAGCAACCAATGCATCGGGTTTCCTGTCAGACTCGCGGAGATCAATCAGACTTTGTCCCTCTATCTTGCACCCGCTGGATCTACCTATAGATCTTGCACTCGCTGGATAAAGATGAGATGTGGCCAAAACGAGGCACGCGCCTACATAAGTTCCATGGGAACAAAATGCTCGCTTCGTCACCAACAAGGTGGATTCATATATAGGTACACGTACAGTAGGAGTTTGTCGACGTTTCAGGCAAATTTTAGACTGCCACACTGCGTTTGCACGGTGTGAATGAGGTATGTGTTGAGTGAGTGCAACACCCTTAACCAACGTACCCGAACTCATCGGACCAGGCACGATGTCGGGACTTATTCGAGTACGTTTGCTTTCTGTTTAGCCTTCAGCCGAGGGCTTGCAGTGTGGGCGAGGACGATGCAGGCGGCTCCACGAGGCTCGGGGTGATGGGTTTCTCGAAGTAATTTGCACGGAAATGACGCTTATGGTGCGGCTGCGACATGACAATCGGCTGGCACAATAATGAGTCAATGATATTTGGTGCGGAAGCGAAGCCTTTGACGTCAGCGAGGCATCGAAGGCTTTCGCCCACCGCCCCCACGGCGGTCGGCGAAGACGAAGACGCGCATACCGAGCCAAGCCGAACGCCGCTGCCATTGATTGTCCACAGTGAACCAAACTCAGTAATCTGACGCAGCAGCGACAGCAGCATCTTCTTGCGCTAATGTGGAAATCTTTAAGACAACTCGCCGTCACTAGCGTTGACATCGCGTCGGAATTGTCGACATGGTCGTCTAGAACCATCGTCTAGATCGTTAATTTCGAAAGTGTAGACTATGTATGGCGTCCACGTGCGTCAGCAGCATCAGTAGAGTCTGTTCAAGTGCGTGGATATGTGACAAGGTTCCATATGTGACAAAGTGCCTTACTACATGAATCACATGAATTCCTCCAAATGATTGAATTTTATGTTGCACAAACGGACACGGTATCCATATGTACAGTTTTTGCAGACAGTAGTAAAATCGCTTGATTTAAAACAGTGTGACTTCGCAGTGGCGATGCAGGAGAGTACTCCTTTTGTTTCAACGTTAATCGACCGCGATGCGAAATCAGGCGTTGCGGAATTTGGACTCGTCAATTTCTGCCTAATTTGTGTGGAATTTGCCTCGAGGGCCTTTTTGCGGTCTGTGCGTATGCGTACGTATGAGTGTGCGAGAGTGACAGTCGGTGGCAGCTCGTGCTGTTTGCTCTGCGGCGCCTCTCGAGCAGTTGTAAACAGTCGCTGGCGTGGCCGAAGCGTCACGTCCCCTAGTTGTCACTCACACGCGAGCGCGTTAAGCCGACCCGGTCGGTGGGCGCCGACGAGCCGCCGCTACGCCACGGTTGCGACAGCTGCCGAGGACGCCGCCCGCTGGCGCAGCGGCGCGACCTTGTCTCGCGCTCGCCAAATCGCATCTCCAGCGCGCCGACACTGCTCAACGCTCGGCCGTGCTCGTCGACCCACCGTTGGCAGCATCAAGGGGCGGAGGGCGGCCTTCACGCGCAATTGGCACGCAAATTGCCTGTGTCAAGACGGTGTTTGACACCCGCGCCGCGAGGCCGCCGCCAGCGCCGTCTTGTCGACGTCAGCCGGCGGGGAATCGTTTGGACTGCAGACGAGGCGACGGGCGCGCGCGCGCGACGCGCCCGGCGACAGCGGCCACTGTTGTAAAGGCCCCACTCTAAACGACGACAACGACGTCCTGACGGGGCGACCAGTCGCATTGCGTGCGCGTCGTAAAAGGGCTGGACGGAACGACGGCGTTGTTCAGTCGGTGGTCGGCGAAGAGTTATGGCGGCGGCCTCGACCACGGCGCCCAGGAAGTCCTGACCGCACAATGCCCTCGTCGACCGCGTCGTCGACCCTTCTACCATTCTTGGGTGGGCGCGACCACGCCGGCGCCAATGCCGCTCCCTAAACTCCACCGGGTGCTTGTCCTTTCAGTGCTTTGCGTCCAAGCAGCTTGCAGCTATCCAGTTTCCTTCTCTCTCACTTTCGCCACTGCGGAAGACATGGAGAAGCTGGACAGTCTAGAAATCGACTACAAGCTCACCGGAAGTGCCTGGTCCTATCGATCTTTGCGAAGCGCGATTCTCTTTCACCCTGGCGAGACGGAATATGAAGTGGAGTTGCCTCTGTCAAAGCAAGACTTAATAAAACACAGCTCCGTGGATCTCAGAGTGTACTTCTTTGACAAGACTGGCGAGCCGTTTAAAACTGTACAACTGAAGAAACAGAACCTTCAGAAGAACCCAGGTAAACATTACGTTTCGCAGTGTGGCAATCTCGCAGTGGCGCGGTAGTGCTTTTGTAAATACAGACGCTGCAGTGATGCAGGGTCAGGGAGCAGAAAATCTGCTTTGGAAGGCAATATTTTGATGATTGTCTGATAAACGATAAAACGAGAACACTAGATTTCGGTAAGCGCTAAAGCGAGCGGAGGGGAGATATAACTGAAGGCGTTGATTCAATGCGCTTTACGTTTAGACGCAGTTGAGAAGGCGCTTGAGTCAGGGCCACGTATTGTGGAGTGCTATGCAAAGTTGGACTACCACAAATTGACTGTCGAGTGGCAAATGAGTGGATCTGGGCATCACTATTATCGAAACCGCAAGGAAATGTTTCTGGTAGGTGGCTGAGCTGTCTTTTGGGCGTTGTGGATTCTATTTTTGTAATTCGTTCGTGTTTAGATTGAGCTGCGTCCGAAATATGCGAATGGTGCGATGTGGCACACTTTGTCCGCCTTTGTACAGTTGAATTCGTCGAGACTCACTTACACGCTGACTCACCCGTTGCCCCAAACCCTCCGTGGGGCGGCGCCTCTATTGTTACGGATCAGAATAGTTGACTCTGCCACTAGACAACGACTTGGACCGCACTCTATCGGCGCGCCTGTCGACGTTCTCGTTTACTCGTACACGATTGGACGGTACGTGACTGCAACGACCACGACTACGACTACGACGACAACCACAACTTCAACGACAACAACGCGAACCAGCCCGCTTCAAGAAGCACTAAGCAAGATCGAGCTACACACCGGGAATCAAGATCAGGGCACAAAAGGAAATTCACAAACTTTTCAACGGGACGATGCTACTGTCAACGACCGAAAACCTGCCGCAGCTCACAGAAGGCAAAAGACCGCGCAGAACAGTGGTACGTACCGTTTTCCAGGCATAGCATACAGTGTACACAGTTGCCGTGGACATTGTTCACACTGATTGGTATTGTTATAGGCTCAGCTGAACTGAGAAGCAGTCCTCCAGCATTCAGTCTCTTGTTGGTCGTCCTCACTCTGCTGAGGTCTTTGTTGACACAGTCGTAGGTCTCCTCGTGTTTGTTGTGTGCCTTCGGAGGACGCGCTTCTGCTCGACGGTTGCGCGCCCACATTCGCGATACTGTATGTCTACATCCGTCGTTTATATGCGTAGGTTTGTATAAAGAGGGTCCGTAGGCGATACGCGGCACTGACTGGCTGATGTGCAGGAACTCAGAGTGGTACTCCGAGAGAGGCCTTGGTGGGCGCCCGAGAGAAGGCGCAGCTGCCGGTGGACCGCAGTCCCGTGTGCGTGTTGCCGTTGGCCGTGTTGCCGACGTTGGCTCGCGGGCGGCGTCGACTGGCCTGCGTGATCCAGAACAGAAACAAGGGATTCCAAACGGTCGTGGTCATCGCGACGAAATGGGTAAGCAGGTGCCAGAGAAACGAGTTCGTCTGCACCATGTCCGTGACCATCTTGGTGTCTGTAATGTCTGACCCATTTCTCGACGCGTCAATGGGCACTGCGGAAACTCCTACTGAAGTCCTTGGCCGCGTTGACCATCGTCATTGGAGCCCAGGCTGCCAGGAATTGAAGGACCAGCCCGACTAAGATGAAGTTCACTTTTTGCCTTCGCCGGCCTGCCAATTGGCGGCTACGATACGACAGACTTCGACCGTAGACGCTGCCGCTGCAAATCATGTCGCGACTGACCTAGAATGCGGGTACGTATGTAGCTGTCTACAAATCGGTCGGTCAACATTGAAATCAAAAATCCAAAAGCACCTTTTTCCAAATTGCCGCATAGCACAGCGCCATAATTATGCCTGGCAGCAGAAACTGTGTCACTGGAACAGCGGCGCCGTACATTTTTCGCTTGTACACACTGTCCCAGCTCTCAGTGCAGACGGACATGTTCAAATGCACGCACGTTGAAGAATTGCCTTTCACCAATATTCCTAGTTTGCGGCTGAACGAATATTGTGCAATGCTGTTGATGAATGGAGTATTGATAAGCAGCGCAATGGGCCACAGAAGGACGGCGCACAGAAGGGCGCCTCGTTTGCTCATCGGCTGCGTGGCGGGCCGCAGAATATGAAGACACTTGTCTACGGCAATGGCTGTCAAACTAAAATTTGTTGCAATGCGTACGTAATGTGTGTACAAGTGTGTGTGTGCACCAAAGTGTTCATGGTAGCAGGCAGGGTACGTGCATGCTAGATACTGGTTGTCAAGCGTCGATCGGATTACCTGAAGCTGCTGACAAAGACACCTGTGCTCTGACAAATCATCGAGGCGTAGCAAGCGGATTTTCCAAAGATCCATGCTCTGTAAATCATGTAGTGGGGTGTGAAGGTTGTTGACGTGAGGCACAGCAACATGTCTGAGACCAGAACATTCGTCAATAGCAGTTGCGAGGCCACTGACTGAGTACTGAAGAAGAACAATTGCGTTGTGCTGTGTTCAAGTACATAGACTGTACATTGTAGTTAGAGTATCCTGAACTGCAATGTGGTTACCGCAGACCTAGTCACTCCTCGCCGAAGTCGACTGACGAGGACGAGAAGAACGCCGGCGTTGGCGACAAAGCCTCCGACGCTGAGCAGGCAGTAAGCGCCGATCACGCCCAGCCGCAGCCAGTTGTTCTTTACAGTTGGTCCCATCCAACGGATGTCATTATTATAAAACACCTCCTCGTCGCAGCGGTTCTGCCACTGCCACATCGCTGCTCCACCTCTCTGCTGCTAGGCACTGCTAGGCACACGAGTTCTGGAGAGCAAAACAGCTCGGATCACACAAACTTCCTGTTGTGCCCTGCACCGAGTGCGGGCCTGCAGGGAGACGTCGAGTGTCACCCTCGTCTTCTATTCGCTTGGGTTTAGAACCAATTTTTGCTGGCGCCCCGCTGTCGCACACGTTTCATTAGTGGCTATGCGCATGCCAGGTGCGGGAGGGAAGACGAGGAACACGATGAAAGCGCCGTGAAAGCCTCCGCGGCGGACAATGGCGCCGATTCGGCCCCAGGGGCAGAGGTTCACAGCGCCGCGTCGCTCGCCGCACCCACTCTGCTCCGAGAAACAACATCACCGGGGCCCACGGGCTGTCCAGGCCGCGCCTCCGACGCCTCCATTAGCAGCCGATTCCTGCTGAAGACACTGGCGTCACTGGTGGCGTCCGAAACAGCGGCTGCAGGCGTTCACCGACTAATTGAGTTGTATGCACACACTCGGAGGCGCTTCAGTTGATGGGTGCGCTTGCGTACATACATACCGCGCCCGCGCGCATGAAAGGGAACATAATGAATGCAGAATCCTTAAAATGAAACGCAGCGCTGGTGCTTTTCTTCCACGGATTTTTCGACGACTGTGACGCGAGCGTTGCATAAGAGCACCAGCCCGCAATCAGCATTCAGTTCGGTGGTCTGAAAATAAGACTGCCGAAGCCGGCTGCCGCATATCCAAGCAAACTGATTACGTCTCGTGGGAAATCTGCTGCCTTCCGACTCTCTTTCTAACGTTTGTATAGACCCATTGTTCGTGTCGGGGGTTGTTTTCAATCGTGGCGAGGTATGTTACGGTAGACGAAGACAAGTCGATGGCTCGTGTCCAGCTGTAGCGCGAGAGCACACACGTCTTTGCATATGTACCTCTTTTTATCATACTGCCGCGTTTTTTGTTACTTTTGTGACTGTTACTTTGACACCTCCATACTCAATGCACCCCTACTCTCCCGACTACCAGGAGTGGGCCGCCGCGTCACCCAGGCAATGGAAGCGTGAATTCATTGTCCAAGCGTGAATCCGTTGTAACTCAGTGCCTCCGTGGTGGGAATTGAACACCCCCCCCCCCCACCCCCCTCACCTAACGAAATTACTGTCCTCTCCTGTTGGTTCAACCGTTTATCGTACCTATCGTATGAATGTGTATGACTATGACTATCATATGACTGTTGTATTTGTGTACGCTAAAGACTGCAATGACCGCGGACGACACAGAAATAGGCAACATGTTCAGAGCATACATACCAGCGCCAATTATACCCATGTTTTGTTACTACATATAGGTAGCTGCAAGCGAAAGCAAGTGCTGCTGGATTGGTTGACGCACATCGTCATGACGGCGCTCAAGATAGTGAATCGTAAACGTGTTCTGTAAAACTACATTTCCGCTTCGTCTACGTCAGTCGAAGCGTGGTTGGTTTTTGGGCCTCTCGTGGGAAGTGTTGACGGCCGCGCGGGCGCCTTGTCGTCATGATTGCGTGGTGCACTGTGATGTCACGGGGTGTGGGGGATGCAAAGAGGATAGCCCACGAGGGAGGGTCGATCTGGTCGCCTATCGGCGTTAGAGAGGTGCAGACAGAGGGGGAGAGACAGAGTCTGGCCGAGTGTGTCGGTTGTGGGCGCCCGCGTAAAGTCATTCCGACTAATTTGGCCGGCGCGCCGCCGCCTACGGGGCGGCCAATTTGGACGACGGCGCGCCACAGAACGACGACGGCTGAGCGCCGAGGCAATTTGCCGTATTTTGACGATGCCGATGAGACGCCGCCGCCTTGCGGCCCTCCCCCCCCCACCCCGATCTCACGGCTCGCTGGAGCCGCTCCCGGTTGGGACTGCTAAAGGCTAGGCGCGCGCCGGCCACCGTCTTCATTTCACTCTCCTTTTGCATTCCCACGAACTGTTGTCGGGCGCGCTTGAGGAGGCTTGTTGCTGGCGTCGCGATGGAGAGATTGCTGCTGGTGGCGGCGGTCGCGTGCGCGACGTGCGCGCTCGCGGCCTGCACCTTCTTCGAGCCTCGAGCCGACCACTTCGTCGGCATTTACGGCGGCTACATCACGAGCGGCAGGAAGCGCTTCCGGCCCGGATTCGTCGGCGGCTCCTACTACTACGTCGCCAAGCGCGCCGCCGCGCCGCGACGCCAGCAACCGCGTGCTCCCGTCTCCCCTCCGCACACCTAGCAGGTCGGCGCAGTCACTTTCTATGACAGTACCTACTACAGTAATTCCTCCAGTTGTGCCTGGGGTCAGGCGAGGTTGAAATTGCTCCTCCCAAGATGCACTCTTGTGTTGCGATGTGATTGATGAGCCACATACATAAAAGTATGAGCTAACGTATGAGCTAACAATAAACAGGTGTAGGCACATTTCCATTGTGTATTCACAGCAAACCACCCATTAATACCGTAATACTAGATCTAGCGACAGCTAACGGCAAATCACCCATGTGATGGAAAACACACCAAAATTAGCAATTTTCACTGCAAGGAAGAAATTCCATTGAGTTTACAATTTTGTAGTGGGGGGGGGGGGTGGTGTAGAAATCCGCGCCCTTCAACAGCACCCCCAGCATGGAGAAGCCGCAAATAGTTTCCTGGGGCACTATTGGAGGATTTACGGTAAACTGGTACTTTGCGTGCATGTTTGTGTAAGAAAGAAGGTACCTATGTATAGCTACATAAAGCTGACGTAGATCCTGTTATTGTGTCGACCCATTCAGACTACCCTGCTATACCGTGGGTTTGTACACACGTATTGGTCTGTTCTGTTCTGATGACGCATGTGTTGCGCACAAACTGGGCCAGTGGTAAGATTGCTGTTTCCGATCTCAGGCAAGGATTGCTGCTGCCCAATCAAATATAATCGCTGGGCGGCATCTACAGTATACTAGGCGCTTACAAGCTGAAAAAGTGCAGCATTGCAGACGAAGAGTAACTAAGCTTTTTGCTGCTGGAAATTGTTTTCTTTTGTTAGTGACACATGATGTACTTGTAGTGCACGTGTAGAACACTACACACACATTTAGTACCTTTACACGCGCAATGACTCAATGTTTCAGCGCTGATAGAGCAGCAGATGGCCGCACAGAGAGCTCAAGTGCCGCGTTGGCTGAACTGACGCTCAACAGCGCCTTCGCTTGTTGCTCCACTGAAAGGCAAACCAAACGACCGCGGTCATGAACACACGACGCTCTGCATTCGATCACTTGGCAACCGATACCGTCTTCGGACACTGGCGAAACGGCTGAGTATCCATGTTCGTTTGTGATATTGGGGGGACTCGCTCGTTGTTACTCTTTTTGATCACGTCGTGAACGCACGCCCGCCTCAGAGGAATCGGTCGCAGTCTTCCGAATTGTCGGGCGTGCGCATGAACGGGCATTTCTGAAGGAAACAGCGCAGTGTATGTTTCCCCTAGTTTACAGAGAGAAGGCGAGGAGAGCGTGCCTCTGGCGGGCATGTGATCTCGGCGCGTCTGACTTGCTCCCACGACGTGTAGATGGGCTTGGCGCCGACCGGCTCTAGCAGCTGGTTCCAAACGATCCGCGCGGCCGTGTCGTGCCCGATGCGGCCGAAGTGAAAGCAGTCGGGCGCGAAGTACGAGTAGTCGATGCCGCCTTCCGGCTGAAGCGCGCGCCACCCACGCGGCTTGCGAACGTGAAAGAAGGACGCACCAGCGTGGGCGGCTTCTCGATGCCGCGAATGAAGGGCTGGAAGGTGGCCGCGAAGTCGTGCCTTCCCCGGAATTCGGGCTCGCGCACGAGCTCGTCGGTCGCGTCCTGGAAGGCGACCATCGTCTCCTTCCACTCGCCCACCTTCTTCTTGTGCAGACACGGACAGCCCAGCCTAAACGAACTCCCAAGCACTCAAAAGAATTGCCCCCGCAAATAGTGCCCGCACCTGTGCGCCAGCTTGCAGACGAACGTGGGCTCGACCTCGCGAATCAAGTCCAAGTTGGGCACGCCAACGACGTTGACGAGCGAGCGCGGAATGTGATCGCGAATGAAGCGCAGCGCCTGGCGCACGTTCCGCGTGAACGTGATCGGCGTGTAGCGCTTCTGAAAGATTGTCCTCGGCCCTCTCGCGCTCGATTCACTCAGAAAGTCACCAACGAATCTCTCTCCTCACCCAGAATAGACAGGAGTCGCAGAGGTCGTTGCTGCCGATGAACATTTGTATGAGCTTCCAGTCTTCGTGGAACTGCTTCTTTGTCAGATGTTTATTCATAATTTTCACCAAGTACTTCAGCTGCTTCACCAGATGTTTCGACTCGCGCGACGGCCTCGCTACGTTGAATCTGATCAAGGTGTAGTTGTAATCGTATGTTTTGAAAGAGTGGTCATTCGCTGCCCTACCTGGCCAGGTCGTAATCGTTGTAGCGGCTCTTACCCACGGCGCAACCCCGCAATCTCGGATTGAAGTTGGCGTGGGACTTTTGTTGCAGAGCACGAATGAAGTCTAGAAACTACTACCTGGGTAGTGGGTACCACCAATCCACAATTAGCGCCCCTTTTACATACAGTATACGACATTCAGTGCCCATTCAATACGCTATGGAACGCCACAGGGGCGGTAGTGATGGCAGTCAGTTGCACTGTGCTGCCTACTTGGAACGGATGAGTGAGCGCTGTAGTCGTCCACGCAACCGGCCATGAAGGCGTAGTGTCTGTACTCGTTGATCACCCCACTGAACTTCGTCGCCAGCACACCGTTGCCTGCCTAAAGAAAACCTATACCTCGGGATCAGCCTAACGAATGCCTCCGTGAGTCATTTATCGTGTACACGCCCGGGTTTTCTTAATACAATCTAGTATCAAATCAGCTTTGTGAACAACCTTTGATTCTGTCGAACAATTACATAGGCCGCAGAACAAGGGTGAAAAGCTTCAAATCAATGTGGAACGCTCCACATTTATTGCGGGTAAATAAAAAAAAACCATGTGGTATTTATTCGTAGACTCGCATACGAAAGTTTTTCTCCGCTTTCTCGCTTCTCGCAAAATGCATGTAAAAATCGACCTCAAGTTCAAAGGCCCCGTAAAAAAGGTGCGCGCCTGCTACAGACCGTCAGCGAGTCTCCGACGGCGCCGAGGACGCGAACGTCGCCGGGCCGGAGGGCGTGCACGGACTTGGGCACGGTGGCGGAGACGCCGCTCGTGCACGTGTAGTTCTCCACGCCCAGACGCGAGCCAACCAGTCCCCGCGGCTCTTGGAAGAGCTCCAAGTGCTGGCGCAGCTCCCTCTGGAAGAACGGCAGCCGCTCGAGTCGTTCCGCCACGCGCATTTGCCGATCGAAATTCGTCAGCGCCGCGTCGCCCGCGCACGAGAGCGCGGCGAGCGCGACCAACCAAGCGGTAGGCTGCATTTTACTGTGAGGAAAAAAAAGAACGAACGAGACGGCGCTTCAACTTTTCGCCTTCTGCAGACGCGCCGCTTTATCGACACTCGGTGGCCCGCTGGCTTTATCACCAGCTCGGCAACGGGTGCGGCGGTTAACGCGTGTACGAGCCCGCAGTCGCGCGCGCGCCCACCTCGCCCAAGAGCAAACAAAGAAGGAAACGAGCTCATCAACACTGCCAATTTAAAAGCGGCAATGGTGTCGGCACGAAAACACGTGACTGCAACGCACAGTACGGTAGTGTACATATGAATATCGGTTCACATTGTACTAGGTGGCACGTCTCATCCGAAGAACGTGCATGGCGTTTCATGTGCGCGCCGGCAATTTTTGGCCATCCCAGAATGTATTGTTAGTGTCGCCGCATGGACTCTACAGGAAGAACCTACAAGAACGACATTCCTAAGTGACACATATACATTGTGCGTGATAGCGTACAAGGGGTTCAGTCTGAGTTCGGTCTTAGTTCTTATTTCGTAACGAAAAGCGTTACACCAGAGCTCCAGTCGCCGGTCGGCCTTCCACGCGAGGCAACAGTATGAAGGTAATCTCTGTTTGTCGACACGTCTGCGAGCCCACGAACCATAAACGATTGACGCACGGGCTATTAAAAGAGCATCGCAATCCACAGGAGCAAACCAACTGCCACGAGCGTGTCACCATAAGTACAACATGTGTGCCCTTGTCGTGTCGGATCGTTTTCGTCGACCGATGAATTCTCACAGCCGTCAGCTTGCGATGCTTCGTTACCTGACTGGCTTGGCAGTCGACAGCTGGTATGAACCGGGGTCGTTGGCGGCTGACGACGGCTGCCGGTTCGCTGCCGGTGCGTCGTCCGGCCTCCTCCTGTTGGCGCAGGGGCTGAGCAGCGATAGCGACGACTCCCAAAAGCTGCGCGCCGGTGCTGTGACGACGACGACGCGATAGAGACGTTTCTTCGCATCCACGCGAAAGATGCACCACCACAGTGCGCCGCCCCGACTCACATAACTGACGCGATCCGGCCCTCGAGACGCCGACAGCGATGAGCAGCGAGACGAAGGAGGCGGCGACGACGCAGACGCCCGTCATGTGCACGGACAAGAATATCGCCGGACCCGTGCTGTCCACCAGCTGACACGTGGGAGGGCGCAGTCTATACAGTCGTCACGTACAAAACAAAATGCAACACTCACATGGCCCAGTACCACCGGGAAAATTGCCTCGCCAGCGGCGGCGACGACGACGAGACAACTCGTGGACGACGCTGAAGAAAGAAGACGCGTGAATGACACGAGTGTCGTCGCATCCAGGGATCTCCCTGCCTCCGACAGCGCCGACTTGCTCGAGCGTGGAAATGGTGGAGGGGTAGAGACTGGCGAGCGACAAGCCGAACGCTACGGAGCCGACGGCCAGAGCCGTCAGACTGTCCGGGTAGAAACTGATCAGTGCCATCGAAAAGAGCGCACCCAGCTGAATTCAAAATGCCTTGCGGACAGCTGTCACGTGGCAAGGAGTCTTGCGAACTTGAGTACTCACAATGTCGCACAAGAGAATGAAACTGGCCGTCGTGTAAATGGCCGCAAAAATGCAGAGAAACCGGCCCATAGTGAAGGAACCCTAGACGCAGATTTCTTTTTGATATACCACTATTGGCCTTTTAAGAACGAAAAGCGCAACCCAAAACAAAGACGTGATCGAATTTCCCATGGACATTGTCGAGCTGTTGATCAGCTGGGTGTACGTGTACAGGATGCCGCCGAAGGACGCCTGAAGTCGTCGCAAATGTCGAGTATGAAGAGACAGAGCGAAAACAAGTCCAGTACTTGCAGGCCGTCGCCAACGAATAAAGTGGCGCAGCAGCAGATGAGAGCGGCGACAAAGCCGGGCGAGGAGCGAGCAGGAGAGGAGAGGCGGTTACCGGACGACGCCTCCTTTGCGGGTGGGACTCCGTTTTTCTGGGCGCCGTCCGCATCGGGAGAGCTGCCGGGGCCGCTGCTCTCCTCGTCCAGGTCCTCATACGTCGCTCTCGCCAGATTCCGACTGCACTCCCAGCCGTCCTTGTGCATCGAGTAGAGTATCAGCAGGACGATTGGAATCTGTATTTATTGTAGGGTGCAATGCGTGTTGTTAAACCGTCGGCTTCGGAGAACCTGAAGGGTGGTCATGATCCAGAAAGCGCTCTCGACCCAGAGACGTCTCTGCGCCTTGTACAGCGTGTGTGGCAGACCCTCGTTGCTACACGCCAAGCGTATGGCTGTGTCACGGGAGCGTAGGTCGCATCGTTGCACCGTCGACTCACATGCCCACTGCGCCCTGTCCCATCTCCGCCTTGAGCGCCTTCTCGATCCAGCCGTTCGTCGCGGTGTAGTTGTCGATGAGCTCGTCGCAGTCCCAGTTCCGCGAGAACGGCTTCGCGATCAGCGGGCTCAGGAAGGCGCCCGCGCCGTAGAACGTGTGCAGGATCTGAAACGAGTCGGCCTCGCCCATTGCGCTGAGGCGTTTCTGGGGGCACTGCGAGCCTGCAGAAAGGGCGACACGTCCGTCGTGAAGGTCCGAATCATGGAGACGTTGGCCGTGGTGTCGACTAGACCCATCGAGACGCCCATCAGCGACAGCACCGCCGCCAGTGACGCGATGCTCGAGCAGTTGGGGACGCACGCCAGAGTCGCTCCTATCCCACAGACGCCCAGCAAGAGGAGCAAGTTGGATGTGAATCTGTGCGCTGCGCAAGTCAACTAACTTTCCAACGTCAGTAGCTGTGGTGGCACTCACAGTTCGTTGAGCGGCGCCGCGGCGACGCTGCCGACGAGGATGAAGAGCGACTGGGCGAAGAAGGCCCACGTCATCGTGGGAATCACCGTGCCCGTCTGGCAGCCCAGGTCCCACAGCGTCGGACCGAGAAAGCCGACGCACATGCCGAAGCTGAGGAAGACGGCGCAGTTCCGCAGCACGACGCGGCCGTTCTCGGTCAGGAGGGCGCCGAAGCGGACGCCCACGACGCCGTCGGACCGGGCCGTCTTCGCCATTCGGTCCACTAGCTAGACAGACAGACAGACAGACAGACGACTGCTGCGATTATGCGGCTAGCGCTAATTCGATTGCTCTTCCTGCCGCCGACTGGCAACGCCGATGCGGCGGCGCTGCGGGCGCACAACACATCACTGGCTGGATGCGCAACCTGACAATAGGGATTCGTCGATCCATCCATCCACCAGTCGCCTGCGGCGGCGGCGGCAGCAGCAGTGCGAGCAAGTCAAGGTACGTAAATAGAAGCCGAGCCGTCTACACTGTTCGTACACGGTCAGTCGTTGTCGACACACACACACACACACACATGGACGGACGCACGCGCGCACAGTCAAACAGAGCGACAAAATTGAAAGCAGCCAATGTGCCGCGTCGACTTCAACTGTGCCGACACACAACAACAGCCTGTCCTGAATTGCTGCGATAATTGGACGAATGAAATGAAACTGAAACGGCTGGTCGAACAGGCAGTCGTCGACTGGCTGGCTACATGTTTATGGCCGGCCGTTTCTTCGCCTACCTAGTGGCCTCAATTTGTCGACTCGACGAGTCGTCCGGCAGCTCTGAAGACAGAACGGCGACAGAGAGAAAGAGAGGGCGGCGTAGTTGCCGAGAGGGCGCTAATCGACGGCGCTGCTCGTAAATTACCGCGCGAGTCGCCGCCGGATAAAAGGTCGCGCGCGAGCCAAGAAACCAATTCCCAAATGGGATCGGCGCACACTGCAGCGGCCTCGGGGCTAATACATTCGCGGCGCGGCGCGCAGCACACGCGAGACTTCGTAACGACTAGCGGCGGCGCCGCGAATCGCTCATGCATTTTATACTGGCGCCGACCACGCCGACGACGACGACGACCAAGAGAGGAATCGACACTCGCTCAGACGAACCTTTTTTCTGTGAAAGGGGGGGGGGGGAGGTGCATCCTGTTTACGGACAGCTGCAACACATCACAAGGACGACCACAGGGAAAAGGGGACATGAACGCTGCGACGTCGACGCGTCGTCTTTGCAAGGCTCTCTTCCGCTCTACTGGATGTAGTCCGCGTAGAGCCGGCGACGGAACATCTTGCGCTCCATCTCGTCGTCCACCGTCTAGAAGAAAGCGCACGTGGTCGACGAGAGCCACGCGGCTCCCGCCGCCCGCCGACCTTGGGGTCCTTGAGCCGACCGAAGAGCGCGTCGCGGATCGAGGGCACGAGAAGGCCGAACAGCAGGAGCACGGCCACGCCCTGCGCGTGCACGCCGACGCTTGTGGACTTGCGCAGGCCAAAAAGAGATTGAGCGCACCTGCATGCCGTTGAAGAGATCGAAGAAGAAGTCGAGCGTGTCGACGTGCTCGGGCAGGAAGTAGGCGATCAGCGCCAGCGTCCAGGCGACCACGGCAACCGGCCAGAAGCAGAGCGTGCCCACGATGCCCCAGCTGTGTCGACATTTCAATTTACGCGATGAAATCGACAAACGCGAATGGACAGCGCGGACTGACAAGACGTCGAGTTGGTCGTCCTGGTGAATCATCTGCTGGCGGTGCATGTCGCAGAAGGCGAACACGTACAGTGGCAAGGCCATCTGCAGGGACGCGACGCAGACTCGAGAGCGAGCCTGCCCCCCCCCCCCCGCCCCAACCCGCAGCGCAAGAAACCACTCACGATCAACAGCAGGCCGAATCCTCCCACGTAATACCAGATAAACTCGTCTTTGAAGTTGCCCAAGCAGCGATCGCCCATTCCTGCGCATAGTTACACACAATCTACCGTAAATTCTTCGATAGTGGCCACGGAGAAACTATTGCAAAAACCTCGGCTACTCGGGGCGGAGTGATTTTCATCAAGAACCAAGACCAATGCACCGTAATGGAGTAAACGTTCCGTTAGAGGCGTAGGTAGCAAAAGTCACACAATAACTTAGTAAGGTGACTTCCATTAGTGCCCCCGGGCGCTATTGGAGCGGGCACTATTGTTTCAACCTTTGGCTACCTGGGAGTAGTACTTGTGAAGGGTACTATTGGAGGGTGACGCTATTATATAATTTACGGTACTCTAATGCGTTACACAGCCAAAGAAGGCACACAACCGTATCTCTCGACCCAAATGATGGCCAGGACGCTGACGAAGATGCCGGGAGAGCCTGAAGACAATGCGTCGATGGCGCATGCGTGCAAGAGACACATGGACAAACCCCATCCGAGGAAGGTGTAGTTGGCCATGACGCGACCGCCGAGCTGTCCTTGGCTGACGGCGCGGAACAGGTAGTGGGCGCTGATGAGGCACCAGAGGTACGCGGCCAAGTAGAAGTAGTGGATGAAGACCGACACCGTCAGACAGGCCATCTGTCAGGCGAGTTCGCATCGTCAATTTGTCGGATGCGCCTGTCGGGATTACGGACGGGGTCTTGTTTGGCGAATGGCGCGAGCATGTAGAGAGCCGTGGCGGCCAGCAGTCCCAGGGCGCAGTTCATGTGCAACATGTGGAGCTCGTAGTGCAGCGATCTGAACTTTGCCACCTGTCCCACCGCTCAAAGAAGCAACGGACAACGCACTCGTTGAGCGCGACGATGAAGAGGAACACGAGTAGGCAGACTATGGAGGCTGCGTAGAAGAGCTGCGTGCCCCAGTAGTGCAGCGACTCCCAGTTCGAGCCCTGCAACCCGCGAGCGCGCTTCGCACGCAGCCCCCTCTCTGTGTTCGTCAGGGCCTTCCGCACGTCGTTGCGTCTCTCCGTGAGCAGGGCAAACGTGGCTCCCTGGAGAGCGTCGTAGCAGCGACAGGTCGTGTGCGTGTCGTTGGTCGAGGCGACCTCGCAGCCGGCCGTGTCCCAAGCGCCGATCAGCCGCTTCCTGCGCCAGCGATAGTGATCAGATCAAGAGCAGGTCAGTTGGCGCAGCGGGACGCACTCGATTTGGTTGTGGGCCCACTTGACGCAGAGCGGCGCGACCTTCTCGTAGGGCTTGGCCTCCTGGGCTTGCAGATGCTCGAAGTGGAGCAGCAGCGGATGGAGACTGCGGATCTTCTCCCACTTGTCCGGCGATGGGGTCAGGGAAACGCGGAACACGCGGCTATTCACGGAGAACTCCGAGACGCCCAGGCCGAGCACCCTGCGCGGGAGGCGTGGGTGGGCACCTTGACGACCCTGACGGTCTGCTGAGAGGCCGTGCGGAAGCCCACCTGTCGTCGACGAAGCCCGGCAGAAGGTGTCCGTATCGGTTGAAGAGCTGCGCGACGATGCCGACCGTCGAGATTTGGTCTGCAAGAACGCCGTGACACTGGTCACTGCGCCAGCTAGAGCAAGTAGCGCTGGCCGCTGGCTGGCCTATCAAGGGGGGGGGGGGGGGGGGGGGGGGGGGGGGTTTTTGGGTTGGGGTTGGGGGGGTTGTTCGCTGTGGGGTGTTGTTTCTCTGTGTTCTTTCTTTGTCCCTCTTCTTTTAATGATGTACACGTGCAGGCGGTCAACTTTCGTGTTTTTGCCGAAGTGATCTGACCTACCCATATCGATATTTATCGATTATCCCAAAAGTGAAAATATTTTGGTGCGTCGGATCGAGTTGACTTCAAGGAATGAAATGTTCTCCATCAAAGGGTGATCAACTTTATTATTGATGTTTATGCCATCCAACCTAACCACACCGAAATATCGCCAATTTCCGCTATCGGTATAGTGGGGGGTGTCATTTTGGTGCGTCCAATTTGGTCCACTTGTTGAAACTGGTCAAGATCATGTCTGGGCAATCAACTTTCTCCATTATAGCGAAGCTCTGTGATGCACCGTTAAAGAGCCTATAGGGCACGGAACTTTCGGCTGAATTTTTTAATCACTAATATCTCATTATCGGTGATCAAGTTTTAGGTTCAGTGACTTGGCATAGACTTGCAATAAGAAACTTTACAAGTAAATAAAAAAAAATTTGGGGTTTATTTGGCCATTTTTTCGCTATTTACTCTTGGTGTAAACCACCCAAAAAAAACGACTATGTCCAAAAAAACGCATAAAATCGGCGATATCTCGAGTTTGGTAGGACGCAGAGACGATTCCTTTGGTACGCAAAATTGCCATCATGGGTCGCCTTCACATGCTGAGTTTCATTTCAATTGCCCACGGCACTCGCGAGTGGTGCTCCAAAAACTGGGAGGAGAACACGAAAAAAAAAGACACTTCTCGGAAACATTTTTGGGCGTTTCCCCTTAACGCGCAGTAATACTGCAACGCGCTGTGGCATGTACGGTCCCCCGATGAATGCGCTTCTTTTGAGCCATAACGCGCTGAAATCGGTTCAGGCAATCAAAAGTTATAGGCGATCGAAAATCCGGAATCGCGCGCGCGCAAGTGGTCACATATTAGGGTTGTACGCTGGCGCGTACACCCTGATTTCAGCTAAATCCGTCCAACCAGTATTTCCCTAGGGGGGGGGGGGGCGCGCATACACCCTGTACCATCAACATCTCCCGAACCATGGGCAGTACATGAGGGGAGGACAGTCCACTATTGGAAAGGGGGACACTATTAGAAGATTTACGGTAGTCATCTTTTCAGCTCTTTTGTAGTTTTGTGGCAACATGTACTGCAATCCGCAAAGTGCTGATGTGGTCACGCTTTGTTGCTGTTTTGGTTTTGTTCTTGTTTTGTTGCGTTTGCCGGCTGCACTGATTCCGGTGCTCGTCAGAGACGCATTCAGTGTCGTTTGTCTCCGTCGCCACGCTCAGCGTCTTGTCCTGCTGGGAGGATGATGGTGGCGCTACCGGGCCGCGATCGTCTAAGTGATACCCTGGCTTCACTAGCGGATCCAGAAGGGGGAGAAGGGGTCTCCCTCTCCTGTCAGGTCAGCTCAGATTTGGGGGGAAGGGAGGGAGAGCTCAGGGGGAGAAGAAAGAGAGAGGGACGAGCACAGGGGCAAAGTGGGCAGATTTTTACGTTTTTCTTGCATTTTCCTTTCACTCAAGAAGCGTACAATTTTCGCCTGCTGCGCTGTGGTTCTATAGCAACTCAGTTATTGCGCGTTGAAAATAGTGCAAGCAAAGCAAATGCCGATGCAAAAGCCAAAATTTGACTTTTTCGGATAAACTGGGACGAAAACAAGTTGACCTTTTCGGCTTCTCCCCCGCTCTGTCGGAAATTCCTGGATCCGGTAGTGCCAGGTCAACTGTACGTGTTGTTATCTAGCCGCAATATCCATGGACAAGTGGGCGCACGCAGTCGCAAGGGGCTAGATGGCCTGCCTTCAAAGCGCTCATCGCTACGGCGCCACGACCGCGTCGCGATGAAAGTTGGGAGTTGGCAAACTGCTGCCGTATCATGGAAGCTGGTTTCGTCGATTCGTCGTCGATTCCAAAGGAATCGGCACTGCTAAAGAATTCCAGGAAGTCTACGCTGTTGAATCCCTGCCGCCGATGCCCAGAAATTTCAAATAAAAGGCAACAAAATCAAATGATGGAGAGTAAACTTTTTAAGGACTAGTTTTCATATAAAATTCACTCCAATGCGGCGGTAATTTTTTAAAATATTTATTCCCTGGAGAGTAGATTTTACGGGGGGACTCATTTGTTACCACACCGGCTTTCAGTAGTTCGCGCGCTAAGCGGCTGACACACCGTAAATCCTCCAATAGAAGGTCATACGATTTGCATTATACAGAGACACAAATCAAGCAGTAGTGCTGTGTACACAGCTATGTACGCCCATTAACGAATGACTTTACATGCTACTTTGAACTGTTAATACCCAAAAAAACACAAAAAAACGAATAGTGCAACCGGGTAGAGCGAGTATTGAAAGTATAGTGCCCGGAGCACTATTAGAGTATTTACGGCATTTTGCATTTATTCACTTTGCTTTCCTTTATTTCAAAGCGTTCAGGGTGCAAGGGTGACTTTGAATATCCGATTCGAACGCTGACTATGCAACTCCCATATAATCTTTGTTTGCTTTTCCGAATTCATACACATACATTTACGCACACACGTTTATGAATTCATACATTTACACACACACACACACACACGCCGCACGCACGCACGCACACACACACA
Source organism: Paralinhomoeus sp. GSCO2_6 (assembly GCA_030248085.1). Lineage (NCBI taxonomy): Eukaryota > Metazoa > Nematoda > Chromadorea > Monhysterida > Linhomoeidae > Paralinhomoeus > Paralinhomoeus sp. GSCO2_6. The sequence continues at coordinate 10,890 of JASAMY010002870.1, read as the reverse complement.
CATACACACACATACTTATTAAAGTACCACAGTTCTTATTAAAGAGAGTGGCCCTTGCAATTGCCTACCCACTTATGCGAATCTTCAACTTATCCCTGGCCACAGCCCAAGTACCACCCGACTGGTTGTGCGCAAACATCACACCCGTGTTTAAAAAGGGCGCCAAAAACATAGCTTCCAATTACAGACCAATTAGCATCACCAGTACATCCTGTAGACTTTTTGAAAGCCTTATCAAAAAACGTGTCCTAGCGCACATGCAATCCAATGGGTTAATCAGCTCTGCGCAACATGGTTTTCTGGCCAAACATAGCACTGTTAGTCAACTTCTAGAATGTCTGAATGACTGGACTAAAGAATTGGATGCTAGACAACCTGTTGACATAGCTTACTTGGATATTGCCAAAGCATTCGACACAGTTAGCCACTCAAAGTTGCTGCATAAACTTAAGTGCTATGGAATTGCGCACTCAATTACCAATTGGCTCAGTAGCTGGCTAACAAATCGCACCCAACGGGTTAAAGTAAATAACACTTTTTCTGATAGCGCGCCAGTTGGTAGTGGAGTCCCTCAAGGCAGCGTGCTAGGTCCACTCCTTTTTCTTATTTTCATCAACGACCTGCCAGCTGTTGCAAACCAAGTTTCGCTCAAACTGTTTGCGGATGACTGCAAGCTGTATTTTCGGTCCAAATTACTAGACGATCGCAGCAAGCTACAAAACTCCCTGAATTCAATTTATCAATGGTGCAACGAAAATCAGCTCCAACTTTCTCTATCCAAATGTTCAGTCCTTCACCTCGGTATAAATCGCAAGGAAAGATCAAACTACAGTGTAGGAGGAACACAGCTATCTACGGTAGAAACTATGCGTGACTTGGGCGTCACTGTTTCCAAAGATCTTCGTTTCACTGAGCATTGCAACCAGATTAGTAAGGCTGCTGGTCTAAGAGCGTCCGCAATACTAAACTGCTTTCACACTAGAGACTTGAATGTGTTAAGAGTGTTATTTTGCGCGTTTGTTAGAAGCAGTCTTGAATATGCTTCCCCGTGTTGGAATCCGGTCATGGTTGGTAACACAAGGCAGCTGGAGTCAATTCAGAGAACTTTCACCCAAAATATTCCGCAACTACGCCATTTGTCATATGATGAACGGAGAGAGCGCATTGGTCTTCCCCTCCTTGAACTGCGGCGGCTACATGCTGATTTAATCTATGTCTATAAAATAATTCACAAACAAACTTCCAATAAATTTGAAGATTTCTTTACCTTAAATAGAGACAGCAGAACGAGGGGGCATAATTTTAAACTTCGTCCACAAAAACACAACACTCAGTATAGAGCGCACTTCTTCTCCAATAGGATCATTGCTGCTTGGAATGCCTTGTCGGAAGGAACGGTCAACTCCAAAACTATCACTACATTTAAACATAAGCTTCTAAAGGAAAACTTATCCCAATTCCTAAATGGTTAGGTTATAAAATCACCTTTTTGGTGTCACCTAGCCATGTCTCGCACGTGTTAACGTAAATAGTTGGCGGGCGTTGCACTTCCATCTCTCCTAGGTATTTGCTTTGCTAACTGTGGACATTTGTAGTCTGTTTGTTGTGACACACGTGTGACCATGATTCGCTCGCTCGCTGTGCTTCGCCTTTGTGCCTTCGTACTGTCGTACACCGTGCTTCGACGAATAAAAAAACAAAAAAAACAAACATACATGTAACCGGGTTTTTGAAGTGGGGGGGGAGGGTCGAAGACAATTCTGGGGGGGTGGGGGGGGGGGTTAAGCAGATTTGAAGAGGGAGGGGGGTGTCAGAGAGTAAAAAAGTGTACCGAAATAGTGTCTAAATAGGCACTTTTTGGTCAAAAATAAGTTAAAATAGGCTATAAATAGCGTTATTTAGCTGTTTTAGGGCCAAAAACACTGAAAAAGGCGAAAAATACACTACTTTTTACAGTTGTAGACAAGTTGGAAAACTTTTTTAAAATTCTGGGGGGGAGGGTTGGTGGGGGTTGGGGAGGGGTAACTTTTGACCTGGGGGTGGGTAAACCCCCCCCCCCCCCAACCCCCAGTTACATGTATGCACACACACACACACACACACACACACACACACACACACACACACTTAACTTGACACTAAGCAAGTTTAGATGGCGTGGCTCTTTTTTACAACTCGACGACGAAGAGCCTACAATCCCCTTATTGCAGAGAAACGCGCATCTAGCTCTTTTTGAACCTTTTGCGCATGCGACGTGCACACCCACACAATCGCTCCATCATCAATTGGCCGCGATAAGCTACGTAGCGCCATCAAGCATAGCTTCATGTCGCCGCGTGCCATGGAGTGAGCCGTGTACTGCACCCCCCCCCCCCCACGGGCGCAGCGCTTTCAAATGTTCAAATCTCGCGCCAAAAATCCATACAGGGACAGGGTACTGGCTACCGTAACGGCGCTTACAGCCCACTCGCTACACGGCTAACGAATACGTGCGTTTCCGTACGTACCACTAGCGGATCCAAAAGGGGGGGGGGGGGGCGGGGGGGCGTGCCCCCACCTGTCGTGGTCGGCAAAGGGGGGCAGCGGGGGGCAGGCGCTGCGGCCAGAGAAGGGGCAGGGGGCAGTCGTTGGGGGCAGAGAACGTCGCGGGGCAGGCAAAGGGGGCAGAAGGGGCCCAGACGAGAGGGGAAGAGGGACAAATCGGGCTAATATTGCCTATTTCCCATAGATTTACACACTCATAACCGGAAAATGTTTGCCTGCGGCTCTGTAGTGTATGGACGACTGCGTTTGGACTTAGGTATTGACTCTATATTTTGGTTCAGCTCGCCCATCCAAAGTAGAGGTGCGCGTAAGGCACGTAAAGAGGGGGCAAGGGATGCAAGCTGGTGACCTAATGTGACTGTTTCGCCCAATAAAATAATGCTCAGATGTAGGTTGGAAACAAAATTTTCGCCTGCGGCGCGCACTTTTGTTTATACTTTTGGCCACAACTCATGCTAAATTCCTTGAAATTCCAAGGAATGAAGCAGTTAGCATTAAAAATTTCGCCTGCGGCGCGATTTCGAAAATCTGAACAAAACGTCTCACTTGTTCTAGTGAAAACAACCTAAAGAACCGCAAAAATGCAAAATGTGTGTTTTGAGGCGCCACTGCCGGTTCTACTAAGTGTTGAAAAACATGCGAAAAAGTGGGCTGCGGCGCCAAACGCGCGAAATATAGCTCTCCAATTGAAATTTAAGCCCAAAAAAAATTTTGAGCTTGCCCCCCCCCCCTGTCAGAAACTCCTGGATCCGCCAGTGGTACGTACGTGCGTCCTCGGTCGCCAACTGGCGGGGGAAACCAGTTCGCGCGCTGCTGCGCTCAAAAACTAGCCAAAGAATTTTAAACAAAAAATCAATTCAATTCACAACTTGACTTCAGCAGCTCTTGCCGCCGCGGCGACCGCGCTTGCGCGTCGTCGGCTGGCGCGACGGCGGCGGATGGGCTTCCGCCTGTGGGACGTCCGGGTCAAGGCTCCGCTCTCGCCTCCGAAGAGTCGGAGGATCACGAGGCCTTGATCCACGTGCAGCCTGGACTGCCTATCAACCCTCGGCGGAGGGAGGGCAGATCAACGCCACAGACCCGGGGGCAACCGCCCCTTCCATGCCGCCTTCGGCGGTCATGGCTTATACACACACACGGCGGCGGATTGTACTGAAGTTTCGCGAGCATTTGTGTGTGCGTGCGTGCGTGCCGGTGCCTGCGTGCCGGTGCGTCCGTGTCGGTGCGTGGGTTCCGGTGCGTGCGTGGGTGCCGGTGCATGCGTACGTGCCGGTGCGTGCGTGCGAGCCATGCGCGCCGGTGCGTGTGTGCGTGCGTGCTTTGGGCCGAGGGGGGGGGGGGGGTCGGGGACGCACGGGAAGAGGGGAGTTGTCATCGTCGCCATTGTTGTTGGCGTTTCGACCGCCCTCTCCTTCCGGCTAGTAGATGGACGACAGAGAAAAACTGGCACCTGAACGAGGTTTTTTTAAATTTAGGATTCCGACAATTTTGTGATGAGAACAGTGGCGTATCCAGGGGAGGGCAATGGGGACAATTGCCCTCCCCAGATGTCCAGACTGCCCCCCCCCCCAGATCTCTCAGTGGTGCTGACCTACATGTACCTACTGACATACCGGCATCCCTACTTTAGTTTCACCAGATCTTTTTTGTCGATCTCCTTATGATTTGCGTCCCTAAAATGTGAAAATTTCTGCCTGCAGTGGGGGGGGGGTAAATGGCCGGATTCTGGGGGGGGGGGTGTCTGGAGCAAAAAAGTGGGGGGGTAGCCAGCCATTTTTTGAGTTAAACTGGTACTTTTTAGTCAAAAATCGGTATAAATAGGGTTAAACAGTGTTATTTAGCTGTTTTATGGTCATATAACACTGAAAAGCACTGAAATACACCAACATTTACCTTACTTTTATCGTTTTAGACTGAGTGAAAATCCCTTGGGAAAATTCTGGGGGGAGGGTTGGGGGGAGTTGGGTGGGTGTAGGAAAAATAGTGCGGGGCCCCCAACCCCCCCCCAGTTTTTTTTCTGCTTAACCTTCCCTTTTTTGCCCGTCGTCCCCCCCCCCCCCTCGACAATTCCGCCGACCGCCTAGACGAACGCAAAAACGAAAAAAAATACTAGAAAAAATGCGTCCCATGCACGTTTCGAACCTGCAGGCCGACTTGACGCAGGAAAAAGCAGACGTGGCCCTGGCCCACTTCCATCTTGCCGTTCGGGGGTAGACGTGCAGCTCCCAGGCGACCGACGAAGCGACCGCACTGCCGAACCGCTGGCTCACCAACGAGCAGCCTGTATAAATAAAAATGGTCTAAATGTCTAAATATTGCAATAGGGGCTCCCTCCCCAGATTTGACCTCGAAACCTCGAAGTTTAGGTACCCTGGAACGATCGCTATAGCGCTTCCCCTTTCAGGGAGAAGATGACAAAAGAGTTGGCGATGTCTCCTTTCCGTGTCGCAACCCATTTTTTCACCCCCCCCCTGGCCAGATATTCAAAGGATTATTACCGTCTAAAACGATAAAAGTGACTAAATGTTGGTGTATTTCAGTGCTTTTCAGTGTTGTTATATGACCATGAAGGAGCTAACCCTATTTTAACCCATTTTGACCAAAAAGTACCAGTGTAAGTAAAAAAGATGTTGGGCTCCCCGCCACATTTTGTTCCCGCCCCCCCCTCCCCCCCCCGCTTCCCGGTTACAGTTATGGTTGACGATCCCCACCCCCCCGCCGTGGCGTACCCACGATTTGTTTTGGGGGCGGGGGGGGGGGGTGCAAAAAACAAAATTTGCGAGGGGCACTGAAACATGATTTTCAGGTACCTAATTCGGTAGAGCTGCAGGCAATTCTGGTGCTAATTCGACCAAAAACGCATAGAGCAATCAAAATTTGCCCGAAAAGCAGCGCCGCAGGTTAATTTTTGCACATTCCGCAACAAAAATGCTCCTTAGAAGACTCAAAGTGTATCGTTTGAGCGGAAAAACCAGCGCCGCAGGCATTTTTTTTGCAAATTCTACAACAATATGCAGTTTAGAGGCCGCAAAATACCAACTTTGCTAAAAAACACAGCGCCGCAGGCAAACGTGTCTTTTTTGTAGTTAATCGAGAATTTAGGGAGGGGCAAGCGCCCCCTGCCAACCCCCCGCCTGGCTACGCCACCCCCCCCCCCCCCCTTCGCCCGTGTTGGCAAGCCTTCGCCCCGTCGTGGTTAAACGTACCCGCAAGTACATCAGAATTACAAGAAACATTCAGCGCAGACGAGGAGGAAACGCACCGCAGGAGGCGGTGTGCGCTCGAAACAGCATGTAGTCGTTGACCGTAAACGTGGCCCGGTGGAACCAGGCGCAGTAGTCGATCGTGAGAACTTGGCCTGGACGAAGCACGCGCGTAGGGTTCGGTCGTGCGTGCGTGCGCGCGTGCGTGCGTGCCGGTGCATGCGTGGGTGCGTGCGCGCGTGCGCGCGCGCGTGCGTGCGTGCGTGCGTGTGTGCGTGCCGGTGCGTGCCGGTGCGTGCCGGTGCGTGCGTGCGTGCCGGTGCGTACGTGCGTGCGTGCGCGCCAGAGCGTGCGTGAGCGTGCGTGCGTGCGTGCCGGTGCGTGCGTGCAGGCGCGCGCGCGCGTGTACGTGCGTGTGTGCGTGCGTGCCGGTGCGTGCGTGCGTACGTGCGTGCGTGCCGGTGCGTGCGTGAGCGTGCGTGCGTGCGTGCCGGTGCGTGCGTGAGCGTACTGAGCAAGAGACCGCGACTGGTGTACGGCGCTCTGCACCATCGCCGCGTCACCGTAGTAGACGGCGACTCCGTACTGTTTGCCCACTCCCTCGTCGCCTACAACGTGTCAGCGCCATGGGGGCCCACGGCGATTGGGAGGTGGGACCATACCTGTAGCTCAGGGGGTCCCTCACCCACTTGCTGGGTTTGACCCTACCCCCAGGTTGTTTGTGTGGAAGCACCCCCCCCCATAAATTTGAAACTGTGAATTCTAATGTGTTTTGTACTGTATTTTTGAGCAAAAATCGACCAAAAAGTACCTATCGTGGGTTATTTCCAGTGTATTATGATGACCATACCTGTAACCGGGTCTGGCAGAGTGAGGGGCCTAAATGGCCGAATTCGGGGGGGGGGGGGTCGCTAGACCAAAAAGTGGGGGGGGGGGGGGTGGACGACCATTTTTTGACTTATGCTGGTACTTTTTGGTCAAAATGGGTATAAATACGCTCTAAGGTAGTGTTATTTAGCTGTTTTATGGTCACATCACACTGACAAGCACTGAAAAACGCCAAAATTTACTCACTTTTATCGTTCTAGACAGGGTAAAAATCCCTTGGAAAAATTCTGGGGGGGGGGGTTGGGTGGGGGTGTTGGAAAGCAGTGGGGGCCCCCAAGCCACCCCAAACCCCACCCCAGTTTCAGGTATGATTATGACTAAAAAGTATCTATTTTAGGGTTTTTACAGTGTCTTTTGAATAAATTGGTTAGAGGTATGATTAAGGAAAAATTTGCAGGTGGCTGCAAAAAAGGTGAATATGTGACGCTATTTTGTTAAAGTCCAGTTTGAAAAAGAGGGGTATTAATCAAGGCACGCCTCAAGCCACTTACGCTTTGCAGCTGATCAACTTCAGTTTGAACAAACCGTGTATAAAAACTGAACCAAACGCAGCAACACGTCACATATTTGGCATTTTTTGTGTTCGCGTGCATAGGAAGGTGCAGTGGCAATTATTAAGACCTACACACACTGCACTCACATATGCCGCATGACCGAACGCCCCTTGGTTGTGAGACAGACAGGAAGGACTCCATGATCTTGCACATGGAACACGATGCACGCGCCGGCTCGCACGCACGCATGCACGCAGACACGCATGCAAGCACGCACATGCACGCACGCACGCACGCACAAGATGTAAAATGGTGCATGGCACTGTGCAAACATTGTGGTTCATCATTGGGTGAAATGCAAAAAGGGGAATGACAAATGGTGCCAGTACAGTATGTATGCCTACACATCACTAACTGTGGTGACAACCCACATGTCACAAATGTTAGCAGGGTGCCGATTATTTATACAGGAAGTTTGGCTGTGCCAGGTCCATGGTAATGGCCAATGGCAACGCATTGTCAGAAAGAGATGAGATGTGAAAGGGTTGCTGTTGTGTTTTGGCTGAATGAGGGTGGCTCGCACCAAAAATGCCAAATATGTGACGTGTTGCTGCGTTTGGTTCAGTTTTTATACACGGTTTGTTCAAACTGAAGTTGATCAGCTGCAAAGCGTAAGTGGCTTGAGGCGTGCCTTGATTAATACCCCTCTTTTTCAAACTGGACTTTAACAAAATAGCGTCACATATTCACCTTTTTTGCAGCCACCTGCAAATTTTTCCTTAATACAGTGTTTTTTCGTAAGACAAGCACTGATATGCAAAACCTATGCAGGGACGCACGCACGCTCGCACACATGTATGCACGCACGCGTGCGCGCCCGCAAGTACGCACGCTCGCACGCACGCACGCACGCTCGCACGCACGCACGCACATACAGACATACAGCAGCAGACCAGAACGCACACATGCCCCAGCGTACCAAAAAAAAGCAAATGTAGCGTGTCCAGTGGAATCCCTCAATCGCAGTAGGAGACACGCATCGTATAGAAACGCGCCAAAATAGGTTCAGATAATCAAAAGTTATAGGCGATCAAAAAATCCAAAATCCGCTCTGATACAGTGTACACCCGGGCAAAGAAGTGTGCTGCGCGTTAAGGCTGATTCACAATTAACGGTCTTCCCATCGGTCTCGGTCTCGGTCTCGGTCTCGGTCTCGGTCTTCCCATGCCAAACAGCGAAGACCGATGCGAAGACCGAGACCGAGACCGAGACCGACGATGTTGGGAACTTTGAACATTTGCTCCGGTCTTCATCGGTCTTCATTGAACTCGTGTTGAACGCGCGCGCTACCGTAGTCACGCTTTACTATAGCCGTCACCCTCAAAGAATTTGTCGGTATTCGCATAAGGGTAAAGCGACTAGGAAATTAGCCGAAATTAAAAACAAGGAAGAGTTTACGATGCGTCGTATTCAACAGGTGGAGGCGGCGCCGTTTCCTTGGATAATTGACGACTGCTCTTATACCAAAAATCCAAAAAAAAACGGCGGCGGCATGGCTGCACGTCTCTAAAGACACGGCGGCGGGAAAATCTGCGCCGCCATTGCATACGTCAAGGTGGACGGGCTCGACGGCATTGTCCTACATTTTCTGTAAGCGTCGGCAAAAGCGGCAGCGTCAGCGAAAGCGTCGGCAGCAGCGGCAACGGTGTCGACGGCGGCGCTGACGACAGCTCCTGTAGCGGCGTCCGCGCCCCTGGCGGCGGCCAGAAGCGCTGGCGGCGGTCTGCGTCTGCCGCACAATGTCTGTCTGTTTGTCTGGTGGTAGTGCGTTCCCGTCGTCTACTGCGTGTGCTTTTTTTGTTTCCTACGGAAGTCGCATAAAAAATGAAACAGGTCGAAAACAAGGGCCACAGTACGCTCTTTAACACGCTGAAAGGCGCGCATTTAACCGAAGATCATTGAAAGACCGGAGGCAACGCGTCGTCAATTTGGCATGGGTCAAAAAGTCCGAGACCGAGACCGAGACCGATGCGAAGACCGAGACCGAGACCGAGACCGAGACCGATGGGAAGACCGTTAATTGTGAATCAGCCTTTACTTGCAACCGGTCCGATGGACATGCGCGTATGATGGCGCGATCGAAGCGTGTGAGCGTGTGTGTGCGTGCGTGCGCATGCAGTTTTGCTATAGTGCTGCGCCATAGGTGGTACATTATGTGCGTGCGTGCGTGCGTGCGTGCGCTTGCAGTTGTGCTATATTGCTACGTTTTAGCATAGTCATGTAAAGTATGAAAATGATCCCTATGACTAGGCGTCAATTTTCGTGTTTTAACCGAAATGATCCGGCCTACCCACATCGAGTTGTTTGTGAAGCAGCCCATTTGAAGGTGTGCGCGCGTGCGTGCACATCTGCAGTGCCATATTGGTTCGTCGGAGCATAGCGAGGTAAAGAATCAAAATGATCTACACGTGCAGGCGGTCAACTTTTGTGTTTTAGCCAAAGTGATCCGACGTACCCACATCGAGATATTGCGATTTTCCCGGAAGTGAAAATATTTTGGTGCGTCGGAGCGCGTTGGCTCTAAGGAATGAAATGTTCCCCACCGATCGGTGATCAACTTTATTATTGACCTCAAAGCCATCCGAGCTAACCACTCCGAAATATCACCGTTTTATATAAATTTCCCAAGAGCGTAGACATATTGGTGCGTCTGGAGTGACTAATTTTTTTAATGGGGTCTATTCCAGGTCATGGCGATCAACTTTCTCCATTATAGCAAAACTCTCAGATCAACGGTTGAAGCGCCTATAGAGGACAAACTTTTGCCCAAAAAAACGACTATGTCCGAGAAAAATCGTCAAAATGGACCATAGCTACACATTGCCATGGCCTAGAGCCGAATGCTTTGGGCCACAAGAATCCCATCATGAGCCGCCAACACCTGCAAAGTTTCATGCCGATCGAGAGTATCGTTCACGAATGGCGGTCCGAAAACCTGGCAGAGAACACGAAAAAAAAAAGGACGCGCTTTCGAAACATTTTTGGAACTATTGACCCCCTACAGTAAAACAAGGAAACGCGTTATGGCGCGTTCAATGCCCCAGAAGAAGGCGGTTCATTTGAGCCATAACGCGACGAAATCCGTTCAGGCAATCAAAAGTTATAGGCGATTGAAAATTCGAAAATGCGCACTGAACAAGTGGTCACATATTAGGGTTGTACGCTGACGCGTACACCCTGATTAAGGAAAAATTTGCAGGTGGCTGCAAAAAAGGTGAATATGTGACGCTCGTGTGGTGAAGTCCAGTGTGAAAATGAGCGGTATTAAGGCATGCCCCACTGATTTCTGGCCACTTCCACATGGTAGCTGATCAACTTCAGTTTGAACAAACCATGTATAAAATCTAAACCTCATGCAGCAACACGTCACATGTTCGGCATTTGTTGTGTGAGCCATGTCACTCAGTCAAGCCAACCAAAGCACAAACGTCCATCAACTCATACCTCTTCTCTAACAAGACGTTATTATTGCCCATTACCATGAACCTGACACTGCCAAAGTATGTTCTGCATAATCAATTGGTGCCCCATGCTAAAATTTGTTACATGTGGATTGGTGATGGTGTACAGTTGCTGATGTGTAGGTGAGACATACAATACGTACTACAATCCTGCTCCATTCCCTTCTGGCATTCCACCCAATGACCAACTGTTCATCCAACATTTGTGTTGTGCCCCCAGCCATTTGTGTAGTGCCCTAA